>BQNB010067721.1:9550-21902 GCA_026074375.1 Tanacetum coccineum | reverse complement strand
CCATGAGTCATTTCTTGTGTATTTTGTGAGGGGGATTGTATCCGGTTGACTACAATAATTGTAGCCAACTTATCCCCTTAGTTTATAATAAAACGAGGTTTGTCACACGACCGTTGCCGCGGAGCACGCGAGACTATTTTTGCAATGAACCGGTAACTTTAAGTACTATATATATATATATATAAAACTTCAACCTTTTTTATAAAATCGTACACATGTCAGAAGCATTGCAATATTGGTCTCGTTTTGTTCGCAATTCGACGATTCTTTCAGAGACGTTTTTTTTCAAATTAATCGATAGTTACGCGTTTCATATTTGATTTTTTTGAGCAAAAAGTTTCATATTTGATAAATAAAGTTTGTTATATAAAAAAGTCGTAAATAAGTTAAAGTTAAAGGTCAGTATTGTAACGTTTAGCATACTTGAGGGTGTGTTTTGAAAATCAAGTTTTTTTATTACACCGTAAAACCGTAATGGGTCTAAAGATTTGTATTTTTTAATTACGTTGAATTTTTTAATCGCACTGTACGTTTCCCAATTTCTGGCGTATAATATAACTTATTATTATATATAATGTGAAATTACACATTCTTCGATGTTTGATTGACCAATTACTTACAAGGCTACCACATTGTCTAGAAATTAATACTGTAGTAGTGTACAACCAACCAACCAACCAAAAGGAAATCATCTACTAGTTACTTATAAACCAAATAAACACACATTTGATACAAAAGTGTCTCTTGCCTAACCAAATACACACAAGTAACAATGCAGAACTATAATCGTACTATTTGCGGAGCAACATTGCAAATTTATCCTACGTGAACTGAACGGACCACGTATTTTAGCGAGTACTGGTGGCACCCCTAATCACACAAACATACTACAACTATCAAGATTTAAGAAAGTAAGCTCATGTGTATCAACTAGGACTTCTTTTATGGTTGTTTCTTGGGTAATTATATTAGAAACAACACTCACTTTATCTTTTGTACGGACAATATAGATACGTCAAATGAATGGGACAGAATCAGTAGTGAATTAAGCCATATTTAAAAGTATATCATGCTAAAGGAGCAGGAAGCTTTGGACATAGTTTTCCTGGATAAACTTATGCGAAATACATAAAACCATATATTTACGTAAGCAACAAACCAACCAAAAATGACACACTAGCAAACTTAGTAGTACTCGTAATATATAAAACGATCCGGATGAGTAGACAGAATTAGCGATTCGTTGTAGAAGATGATATATATATATAAAACGATCCGGATGAGTAGACAAAATTAGGGATTTGTTATAGGAGCTGAGAAATTTTTTACTTTCGTCTCCTTCTACACCAACAGGACGAAACGTTGTGACAATGGATGGTAGGCTTCAAGCCTGTGAGTTAAATGATAAGGGGCTTATGAACTCTAACTATAGGTTTGCTATTCTTTGTAAATCCACCTAAGCTTAAACTTCGATGGGTGTCAATGCTGAATAACCTTTTGAACGATGTTATAGAACCACGTTTGACCTCTATCACCCATGCAATGAATAATTTATAATCATCCCCTATCTCGTTTCCATAAATAACAATAGACTCTCCCAGCTTACACATGTAGAAAGGTTTTAGGAGGTGGACTCTTAAGCTGTTAGGTATGTCGATCAGTTGAAATTTATGGGTATTCAAATCAAACGAAACGATCATATAAGTTTTGTTTGAAACACCATCAGCACAAACAATGCATTCACCAACAGCCCAATAAATGAAACAACCAATAGCAACATGGGTTGACCGTTTTAGTCGGATTGATTCACGAGGCAGATGTGTAGGCAGAAGAGTCTTCCAGCACCCGGATCTCAATGTAAATAAATACACAGACCACGGTCCTTCTTTAGATCCCGGATATGATATCCTTATAATGGTAGGATCAAAAGTCAAGGGATGAACACCAAAACCAAAAGCAATTTTTTCATGGCATGCTTTACTAGGCACATAAGGGACGAATATAGCAACTGTTTTTTTATTGATGGGTTCCAAAGAGTAACAAACTTATAAGAAAAAAACACCACAATCCGTGTGAACTACCATTATAACTGTAAGTACTATATAATTCATTAATAGGATTTGACATCAAATGACGAAAAGATGGAGGAAAGTGTTGCTCTGGGGTTAAAGAAAAATTATCATCTAATAAACATATATAATTTCTGATAACTTCATCCTGCTCAAACGATACAAGAAGACGAAAAGGCTTACTCGGGCAAACACCGTAAGAAACAATGAATTTCCAACTATCTATGAAAGACTTCCATGTCTTTGAAACAGTTCTGAATTGAAGTAAAGACTTTACCAGAAGTCTATGCATGATTTCCATTTGAATCTCCAATGGTATGTTATCAGACATTTTGAAAAGGAGTGCGGACAATAGATACTTAACGGAATAGATTAATAAAACCAGCAAATGTTGTCCTAAAGATTTGATAGAAATGTGCTCTCAAGATTTGTTTTTAGGTGGAACGTGAAAGAAAGTGTGTTTAAAAGAAAAGTAAAAATGAAATTGCCGAAATTAGGGTAAAGTTGTGTGTTTTTTTGACAAAACTTTCATCTCACATTTGGGAGGAAAGTGAATGAAAATAAACTAAAACATTTGTCATTACGACGTTGCCCTTTATTTATTTTAACTTGAGAATCAATTAAATATATGCCCAATGACATAATAGTCAAATAAAAATTTTGGTAAGTTTGAGTGTTTGACCATTTTAATTCATTGTGCATTCAGTTATGGAAATCAAAGGTAAACAGGAAATGAACAATAAAATAATGAAACTTACATGTTTCATTTAATCATTAAATGTTTACAAATGACCATCTAAGACTAATACTGTCGTTTATGGTATACAAAATGGGCTAACTTGACAGTTGAGATGGTCATTTGATAATCAGAGTACATAACAGATGCTAGATGCTACAAATTGTCACATTGTTTAGCAACATTACAGACCCATGGTTAAATTGTTTACCAACATAAGTGCACTTAAAGTAGAAACAAAAGATGTGCACCTGTACATCACTAATATGTTCAAATTTACTCAACATATATTACAGTCTATGGATTTTCATGCTCTACTGGATTGTCTTGTTGCTGCTGTTGATTGTCTTCTCCCTGCACTGCTTCATCCCGAGTTACCCTTTTCACCTGATAAGTTAAGCCAATCTCAATTTGTTTTGTCTGAACTGCAGCTTCTTCTGTCTGCATTGATTCTTCATCATACTCAACTTCATTCTCAGCCCAATTCACCAACTCATCTACTGAAAAATTTATTGCAATACCTAGTTTTAGGAGGTCCCCTCCACTTAGCAACAACCCCATCCATTATAGTGGTATCAGCAGCCTCTAAATATTGACTAAGTTTCATATCATGGTGATCAACATACATCTCAAGCTAACCATACGCGTTAGCAACATCACGTCTCTTACTCGACATTAAGAACTTTATAGTACAAAGCTTGAGCGAATCCAACAGTATTCTTTAAAAACTAATAAAACTCTTCATATGCCATCCTACGAATAGCTAATATTAATTTTTTACCATCCTGATACCTTAAAGGTACATGCATGAAACAACCATCAAATCTAACTCCTAGAGAAACCCCATTCATACCTGGTGGTATTATCCTGTTACATATAATGAAAAAGGAAAGATTAGGGTTTATAAGTCAACAAAGTATTCAAAAATTAAGGGTTAAAAATGCAGTAATCATGTTAATATACACTGATAAAACATTCGAAAAAACTAAACGATGACAAAGTTGTACGCAATGTGTTTAATAATGGTGAGAGCAAATAGGGTTTTTTTGGAGAAATTGTTAGGTAAGATTGTGTGAAATTATACTATAAAAAGTCCATGTTGTATTCACTTTGGAAGTGGATGTGTTTTTTGCATGGTTCTTGTATTAAAAGTTATTTAAAACCATACCAGGTATTTGACTTTTATTGAGACATGCCAAATAAACAAATACTATTTGCACATCGATTAAGAAAATAGTCTAGCAAAGTTATCAGTTTATCTTATGGACCTAAATCTAAATCAATCATTTGAAAAATTACTTATACCATAATCAACATGGAAACTATTTAATTTGTGTATTTTCCTCTAGTCAAGGTAAAAGCGACACAAACATATGTTACAAATAGTGACTTATTTTAGGTCGAGTACGGGGTGGCTTAAAAAATGTCGAGAATGAGGCGTAACAACTTTATGTGGTCTTTTTGACTCTTTTGTCCAGAGTTAGCTAACTAAACACGGCCAACAACATACATAATTATCTTTTTGAATGACAAGACCCAACTATTCATTGAAATGATTCATTACCCATTTACCCTTACACATCTCTTATCCTAAATTGTTTCCATAATCTACATAATACCAAAAAAACCAATAAATCAATTTGATGTCGAGTCTTGTAGAACAACTCGCTAAAAACTTAATAACAAAAATGTTAATAGTCGCGAAAAAAATGTTATAATATCTTTTTTCATCATCAAAACCTTGTAATATTTTCATAGCTTATTTTACTACATATTGTCACACCCCTAAAATATTATAGTGGAAGGTAACCGAGGTATGACTTCATAGCAAAGATACAAGATATAAAGAATGACCTCTATATAAGTCATTTAGAAAATACACGTTTGATTGAATCAATAATCTTTATCAAAGACGTGTTTTGATACAACACAAATAAAAAGAGTTTTAAGTTCACATAAAATGTTATAGTAATACATACAATATCTGGACAAGTATTACTATTGCACTAAGCTCATGAAACCGAAGCCTTAATTAACGTAATCATGTATCTATGTTGCCCTGGTAGATGACTTGTCAAGCACCTAGTATTACCTCAAATGTGTCACACCTCCAAAATAGTTGTAGCGGAAGGTAACCGAGTCATGACTTCATAGCATAAAGATACAAATAGAAAGAACGACCTCTAAATGATCGAGTCATTAAAATACACGTTTGATTTCATAAGACCTTATAAGACACTATAGTGAAAAGAGATTTGCCAAAGGGTTTAATTTTTTAACACTACAAATCTACAAAGGTGATATGAAATAAGGTATGTTATGATAAATATGAGTAAATTAGGGTACGATGAAATGATTACACGAAATGGTAGTGTTTTGGAGGTCAAGAAGTGCACAAGAACTACCCAAAAGCTTTAGAAAACCCTAATTTGATGTACCAAAACCATAGCTTTTCTTATAAACCCTTAATGAAATTTTAAACCCTTGCTTTGAACCTTGTATTTCTGCCGAAATGTGAATAAAAAGGGCAGTCTGTTATGTGTTTGAATGAGGTGAAAGAACTAGCTAGCAAGGTCTTCTGAGTCTAGTGACGAAATGCGTTCAAAGATGTTTCTTGTTATATGCGGGATCAGAGACGGAACTTGAATGTTTTCTATGGAGGGGCGAACTTGAAAATTAGTTCTTTTAAGGGGGCGATATACATGACAATGAAATTTTTGTATAAAAATGACAAAAATCATAAAAGGCTATAAAATATACATAGGGTTGATAATTTTTGGAGGGCAATAAGTTCACAACCCCCCTCGATCCCGTCTAAGTTTTGTCCATACACAGGATAACCATGATTATATGTAAAGTCAAATATTCACGTGTTTAAAGTAAAACGTTCAAGTTAATAGATAAATGTGGTGAATTGAGGTGGGTATGTTGTGCATGCATGCAGGAAAACTAATGCAAGTATAAAAACCTAGGTATAGTCGGTGAAACTGAATGTATATGTTTACTAAAATGTGATCATTAGATTGTTAATGTGATTGCCTAGGTGTTGTTTCTTTATTAAGTGGCTCTTATATCGCACTTTTGGTTTTGGTGCTCATCCCTTGACTTTTGATTTTACCACTATATGGATACATATCCGGTACCGAAAGGAGGACCGTGGGCTGTATATTTATATACATTAAGATCCAGGTGCTGGAAGACGCTTCCGCCTACAAATTTGCCTCGTGAATCAATCTGGCTAAAATGGTCAAACTATATTGCTATTAGCTGTTTTATGTATTGGGTTGCTAGATAACAGATTGTTTCTGCTAATGGTGTTTCAAACAAAACTTATATTTTTGTTTCATTTGACTTGAATACCCATAAATTTCAAGTGATAGACATACCTAACAGTTTAAGAGTCCACCTCCCAAAACCTTTCTCTATGTGTAAGCGGCTGGGAGAGTCTATTGTTATTTATGGAGACGAGATAGGGGATGATTATAAATTGTTCGTTGCATGGGTGATAGAGGTCAAATGTGGTTCCATGACATCGTTCAAAAGGTTATTCAGCATTGATACCCATCGCAGGTAAAACTTATTTGGATTTACAAAGAACAGCGAACCTATAGTTGAAGTTCATAAGCCCCCTATCTTTTAACTAACGCACTTGAAGTCTACCAACCTTTGTCACAAGAATTTTTTCCTCTTGGTTTAGAAGGAGACGAAAGTACCTTTTTTATCAGCTCTTACAACGAATCACTAATTTTGTCTACTAATAAGGATCGTTCTATATATTACTCACCTCCTACAACTAGTAGCAGAACTTAGAAATTAGATGACGGGGTGAAAAAAATCTTGACAAAAGTCGTTGTAAAAACAAAGATGAGGAAGAGATGTAAGGTTTTTAAATTGTTTTGCTAGCCGATTTTATTTGGTGACTCATGGAGGGAATCGCTATATATGTCTACTCATCTGGATCAGAGTATTATATTTGCTAGTGTGTCATTTTTGGTTGGTTCGTAGTTCACGTAATTAGATGGTTTCATGTATTTCGTTTAAGTTTATGAATTTGAAGTATGTTCTATGTCCAAAGCCTCTGGTTTCTTTTGCATGATATACTTTTGAATATGGCTCAATTCACTACTAATTCTGTCCCATTCATTTGACGTATCCATATACAAATTGAGACACATGAGCCTACTTTCTTGATAGTTATAGTATGTTTGTGTGATTCGGGGTTCCGCCACCACTAGCTAAAATACGTGGTCCATTAAGTAGCCTCGTATTTGCTTAAATATGTTGTTAACTACTTGTTTCTGCAACCCAAGCACGAAAGCCACAATTAGGACAACACCTAAAATGACGTCCCAGGTTTGTTTTAGTCCACGAAGTATCAAGCGTGTGTTTGGTAACTAAGTGTATGTTTGATCAATTTGGTTTGTAACTAGATGATTTTCTTTTGGTTGCTTGGTTGGTTGTAGTAATTATTTATACTTTTATAGACAATGTTACTTGTAGGTATTTGGTCATTAATAATTACACATTCTGTTGTAAACTAATTACACACTACCCTAGACAGTTAAACCACACTTCTTCATTTTCCCGCCAATATAAACTAATAACTTTGCTTGAATTTTTCCTTAAACAAAGTGTGACTTTTTGTTGATTTTATGATGACGTCACCACTGACTAGTGTAATAAACACTACCCTAGTAAACCAACTTCTTCATTATACGCAAGTAACTATGCAAGTTGGTTGTGAGATATGAATGCAACGTCTACCAAACTGAATGTTGGTTTTTTATAACACCATTTATTTCTTCCCTATTAAAACATTTTTGACTGGTATTCATTTCTTGATCACATTAATAATATTCACAAAACAAAATGGTAATGCTTATGTTGTTGAGTGGGAGAAGATGGTAAGCCTTGACTGTTGGCTGGAAATAGAGAATATGGCAGGAAGGATTTAAATGTGTGATTTTGGGCGTTTGTTTTTTGGGTGGATTTTAAGGAAGATGATGCCATTGAATTTGAAAGTTTTTATGATATGTGATACGTTTTGTATCACATATGTGATACATTTTGTGATGATCAATTTGAGTTGTACGTTTTGTATTTATACCAACAAAAGCATTGTGACATTTCAAGACACGGGTTTAACTAAAACGTCACCCAAATAGCTTTTCAAATAGTTAAAAGTCTTGGGTATGTTTTGTGACTTTTCTTATCTCTATTTTGGGCCGCCGATTTTTTATTTATTTTAACATTGACTCGCTGTTGGGCTAAAATATGTCGCTGGCGTAAAACTACGAAAAACGACATCGTATTCTGCGAGTTTTGATATGCATACTTTATACGACACTGCTGTTTACATTGAAAATACTTACGGATAGGTTGATCCAGAGTGTTATTATGATATGTTTCACATTTTTGTACAAGGTTTATGGATTTGGATTACCGTATTTATCATGCTAACTAACCTTTAACAAACCTCATTTGATAAACAATAAAGTAAATTAAATGCTACACCAAAAAGAAAGTTAAATGCAACAAACCATCAACAAAGGCTAATACAAACCAGGAGCATAAAACAAAACACGAAGCAACAAACTACAGGAACAACCATAAACCCTAATTGTTTTAACAACAGCCAAAAAGACACATCCCTAATAAACCGTACAATCCAACTAATTAATAAGCTTAATCACTAACATGAAGTTTGATCTCTCAAGCAAACAAGCGTGAACCTCGTTGACATGCTTTAAAGTATCCACATGCATATTCATTTCTTGATACTGAATCTCATCAAGAAAGCGAATACTTGACATATCAACCATTAAACCAACTTTCTCTTTAAACTCATCTATAAGTTTCTTCCTAGTAGTTATGTTGACATAAAGTTCCTGCAAAATCTCCAAAAGTATTTTGCACACCTTAAGATCCCTAGCTATTTCCTGATCAATATGCTGAGCGAGTTGTTCTACAAGACTCGCCATCAATTTGTTGACGAATTTTTATTTTTTGTTTTTTAGTATTAGGTCGAATACTATGGAAACTATTTAAGATGGAATATAACGGCATAAGGGCCTTAAATAATAGATGTGCAAGGGTAATGAATCATTTGAATGAATAGTTAGATCTTGTCATGCAGGAAGATAATTATGAATATGGTTAGCCGAGTTAAGTAACAAAAGAGTCAAAAAGTCCACGTAAGTTGGTAAGCCCCATTCTCGACATTTTTTAAGCCACCACTGCACTCGACCTAAAATATGTCACTATTTTTAACATGTTTTTATGTGGCTTTTAACTTGACTATAGCAAAATATACAAATTAAAGAGATTGATGATTGTACAAGGTAATGCATCAAGTCATAAAAGACTCGATGCATTTAATACAATTACTGTAAATGGTTGGGGTAAAAAGCTTTTGCAAAACCTACCACTCTAATGAAAAAATCTTAATACTAACTTTTATGGAATATCTTTAAGGTTGCATGTAAAATGGAAGTTTAATAAATACAAAAGCTTTTTGACAGTGGCTTCAAACGCTAGGAGTTCTACAAGTAGTTTTGTAAAAACTAAAAAGTAATGGAACAAGTCATTTGAATATCTTATTGGAATAGTAAAAAAGTCTTTGCTCAAGTTTCCATTGTAAACAAGGTTCGTAAATCGTAACCCACGCATTGCCGCGGAGCGCGCGTGACTATTTTCACAACGAATCGATAACGCCAAGTACTATTTATCAGTCATTGAAACTTGAGACTCACCTTGCAACGAACCGGTAACCTCAAAGACCATTTCTGTAAATAGTTTAAAATACATATTAAACTTGTATGACTTTTATATAATCGCATGTCAAGAAGCAATGCAATATTAGGCTCGTTTTGTTCGCAATTCGACGATCTTTTCAGTGACATTTTTTTGCGAATGAATCGATAGATATGCGTTCTGTATTTGATAAATAAAGTTTTTTTATATAGAAAAGTTGTAAATAGGTAAAAGTTGAATGTCGGTTTTGTAACTTTGAGCAAACTTGAGGGTGGGTTTTGTAAAATTTGTTTTTTCTTTTCATTGTGAATCGTGCGATTTTCATTTTTTTAATATTCTTTTACTATTAGTTTCTACCATTTAACTTTAACGAGGTTCGTAACCCGCGCATCGTCGGGGATAACGTGTGACTAATTTTGCAACGGAACAATAACTTCAACAACTATTTGTCAGTCGTTGGGACTAACATTGCAACAAACCCATAACCTAAAGCAACATTTCTGTAAGTTTCTTAAAAATATATATTAAACTTTAGTATTTTTTTTATATAATCGTAGGTATGTCAGAAGCGTTGCAATATTGTGCTCATTTTATTCGTAATTCAGAGGTCTTTATGTCTGTATATTTTTCATCTGAAAGTGCGCTATATATTTGTTACATATTGATAAATAAATTTTATTACATAAAAAAGTTGTATATAGTGAAAACTTTAGGGGCCTTTTTATAATTTTCTTTTTACTAAATTTTTTATGTTCATTCTCTACCACCGAAAAAAAACACAGTAGTTTTCTTTTTAATGTTTTTGGTGTGAGTAAGTGGTGGGTGATAGTATGTTCAAAAAAAATGGTGGGTGATTAGATTGTGTGTCATAACATTTGAATTTTTTTAATGTGCTGAATTTTTTATTCATGTTGCACATTTCCTCCTCTTTCCTAATTTCTGGTCTTTAGTACGTAGTACTCCGTATAAATTATTATTATTACTATTATTATTATTATTATTATATAATATAATAACTTTAATATAATTATATCAGTGTAATGAATCATTTCAATGAATAGTGGGGTCTTGTCATGCAGGAAGATAATTATGAATATACTTGGCCGTGTATGGAGTCAGTAAGCCCCATTCTCGACATATTTTAAGCTACCACCCGACCTAAAATATGTCACAATTTTTGTGTGTTTCTTTTAACTTGACTAGAGCAAAATACACAAATTAAAGAGAGTGATGATTCGTGGTTGGAAAGCTCGACTGAGATGACTTAGATTTAGCATATTATATTAAAATGAAATACTTTGTAAGGCATTATATAAGTTATTTATGTTAAGTAATAAAAAAATGTAAAATTTATGGTTATATTTGTTTACAATTCTTCATAATATTTAACATTGTTTTGTCCATCCACGGTGATTAGATCTTTTAGTTGAATGCAATTGGGATACATGTTAGAGCTTAGAAACATGCATATGTACAAACATAGACCAGTTAACCCTTTTTACAATGAGTCAGTTTCATAAGCAAAAACATATGTGTATGCCGACTATCGGGGTAAACTGAACTATTGTGATAAACTATCATGATAAACTAAACTATCGTGATAAACTAAACTATCATGATAAACTGACTTCCAAAGATTCTGCCTGCATAAAAGTTACTATTGATTTAGATATACAGTTACAAACCCTATCTAACATTCTATAAATGGCAAAAAAAGGCTTAACTCATAGAAAGGACCACAAAACAAAAAGTACGTATATACTTTTCCAAAAAAAAGCTTTCTCATAAAGGAGGGGGGACAGCCACACGAATGTACTTTTCCAAAACAAAGACATACCAATCATATGTGGGACTTAGAGGATAGGTACTACGAGCATTTTTTTTTGTGAAAAAAAATTCGTATTTACCTACTAAGCTAAAAAAAACCTATTAAGATCTTTATCTATGAAAGATAAATAACAAAAACGCAGTTGCATGCAAATCATTGTACCAAGATTAGTGACTAATAAATGTTAATCATATAAACCTTCAAGATATGTTTATAACCAAGCAAACAATTTTCATATCAAAACTTTTAACCATATCACTGTAAAAATAGCAAAACAAATCAATTACAAAAAGAAGCGTAAGTAAAGGATTACTTGTTAAGAAAGTACCGATAGGATTGACAAAGATGAGAGATTATTGAAATACGTGCAAAATGTTGTTTCCTTTTTTATTACTCGAGTATATTTTTATTGGTTTGTGTGTTATTACTATTATACTAGATCAATGTAATATTTTGCGCCAACTAACAAAGATTTCCAATTGATATCAAACACAAATTCATTTCCTATAAAAAAAATTCCATTAGAGTTTACTTGATGACAATTAATGATCTCGCCTCGTCGTGTTTCTATTTTGAGCTACCTATTAACATTTTTACTAACCTCGTTAAAAAGCTCGCAAATAATACTTCAAATATTCTATTGTTGCATAGCCTCGGGGGCGCAGTGGGTTGGAATGTTGTTCCATGGTTTATTAATTTTTTAAGTAAGTTTGTTTTTGGTGGAGCAATTTAATGACAGTGTCGAGCCATTTTCTGTGTCTTTTTCACGTTTAGTTTCGACCCCTCTACAATAATTTAACTCTACATTTAATAAAACCACCTCCCGTAAATTAACTCTATATTTAATAAAACCATCTACCTTACTTTTTCATCTATCTTAAATACCACCCGCCACCTCCCCCAACTTCTTCATTCCTGAATCTAGAACTATAACAAATCCGGATACACTAGAATCCGGTCGTTTAA
>BQNB010067720.1:15509-34099 GCA_026074375.1 Tanacetum coccineum | reverse complement strand
AACTTTGGTTTAAATAAAAAAGGCAAAATGAGGAAATAAACATTATGATTTTGTCTATCTATACTTTTATACTAAGGATATTGCTACAATTATTGAATGTGAATGTGAAAAGTAAAAACTAAATGTATTTTAGGAAGGAATGAAAACTGAATTTTATTATATGAAACAATAAATTGTAACAACATTTGAATAATAAATTCAGTCATCAATGCCATTATAATATTATAATAGCTCATTTAAAATGGCCTATGCTAAATGGACACTAAATTTCCACTGTTTGAACACTAATAATGACACAATTATTAAATTATTATGACTAATAATTTAAAACACCTTAATTAATGAGATATGATACAATCATTAAATAAACACTTAATTTTCACTATTTGAACACACGATGCTATAATAACGAGTTAGGTTCACCCGCGTTCTGCTGCGGGATGTTTGGCGGCCGGTGTTTTTGGTTGGACGTGTTAGAAGGTATATTTTTGTAAAAAAAAAAATTAAAAATGTTCGGACCGGGTCGGGTAAATCTGGTGCATTTAATGCACCTGAAGCGCGTGGTTAGTTCTATTGTTATTCATAAAAAAAACAGACCGATGACTCAAAAAGTGCGAGAGAGTAATTGGCGACCGTGCGCCGTTGCGGGACGATTAGCGCAGCGAGAGGTTTGAGGAAACTTAAAGTTTTATTCATAAAAAAACAGACCGATGACTAAAACAGCGCGAGAAGGTATTCCGAGGGAAAAAAAAGGAAAGTTTTATTTTAAAAACTTTTAGAGGAAAAAAAATGGTAAAAAAAACTAACTGTTAAAAAAAAATATTCATAAAAAAACATACCGATGACTCCGACAGTGCGAGAGGGTATTCCGAGGGAAAAAAAAGGAAAATTTTATTTTAAAAATTTTTTGAGGGAAAAAAAGAACGGGACGCTTAGCGGAGCGCGAGGTTTGAGGAAACTTAAAGGTTTATTCATAAAAAAACAGACCGATGACTCAAACAGCGCGAGAGGGTATTCCGAGAAAAAAAAATTCCGAGGGGAAAAAGAAAGTTTTATTTTTAAAATCTTTTTGAGATAAAAAAAAAAGGAATAAAAAAAATGGTAAAAAAAAACTAACTGGTTAAAAAAAAATATTCATAAAACAAACATACGAGACTACCGACAGTGCCTGAGAAGTGGTTATTACGAGGAAAAAAGAAACTCGAAAATTTTATTTTAAATATTTTTTGCGGGAAAAAAGAAGGGTACGCTTAGCGGACTGCGAGTTTGAGGAAACTTAAAGTTTTTTATTTCATAAAAAAACAGATCGATGCCTTAAACAGCGCATGGACTGGAGGGTATTCCGAAGGGAAAAAAGTAAAGTTTTATTTTAAAAATTTTTCGAGAAAAAAAAAGGTTAAAAAAAAGGTAAAAAAAAAAAAAAAAAAAAAAAAGCTCATTAAATGACGGGTCAAAAAAGTCGGGTTGCATTAAATTTTTGCGGGCCGGGTAGGCTGCCTTTTGTATATATATAGTAATTAGAATAGTCTGGTTACAATTAGAAAGTAGTGAATGTTTAGCACTTAGAAATTGAGGAAAGTGTTATGCTAATTTAAAAAGATTTTTAATCCCACATTGGTTGAAGAGTAAAAACTTCCGTTATTTATATACTATAAGGGAACTCGTAAAAATTAATTGAGGTAAGTGTTATGTTAATGGTTACTTGTGTTATTTGTGGTTATGATAATTACAGATAAAACAAGAAACAATTAACTTGTACAAATTCTTAAATTTTTATTTGTATAAGTTAAGTGTATGTAATTTATTTGTATATATACCCATTAAAACCTGCATATTTGCATACATACCAAAAACATGCTTAACTTACATTGTACATCATGAATTAAAAACCTAACGGGCATCTTGGTCCATTAGTATGATAGGTTTTACTTCCTAGGAAGGTCTCATGTTCGCGTCTTGTAAGGGCGATAGGATGTTTCCTCCCGCGTGTGTAAAGGGAAAATGGTGTATCTTTTAATGTTTCTTTTTTCGTAATGCCTTGGGGCCTGGACCCAACCGGTTGTGTAGGGCTCGCTACGCATTATTGGGACAGGGGCCATGTAGCCAAAAATTGACGTTCCAAAAAAAAACATCATGCATTAAAACTTGTGTTTTGATGGAAATATGAAAATATTCAAGTTTTTAATGGGTTTATATGCAAGTCTCCCAATATTAAACAAGCTAGGACTGGTTTTTGTTGTAGGACATTATGAAAATGCATTTAAGTTGCTAGAAAGAAAATTATACAACAATTTTTAGTAAACAACAAACTATCCCTACATCAATATTTCCTCACATGTAACTTTGATTGTGTTTGTAAGTTCAAATTAATAAAATGTTCGTATCTTAGCTCCCTTGTCCTCCATCTTAGTGTCTAATAATTCCTATTAAACAATTACAGTGTGACATAAGCTAAATATAGATGTTCTATCAGCCGACTTACAGAGATTTCATAGGAATAGTTTTCAGGTTTTTTTTGGTTTGATTTTCTATACTTACGAGCATATCGGGTACTTATTCTTTCACATAAACTGTATGACTTTGAATGGTGTTAATTAGAAAAAATGTTCGAGTTTTGATTCGCGGAATTGAGCGATGATAAGAAATGTACATTTTGTAAAACGGTAATTAGGGGGGTTTTTATTGACTATACGGTTTTGAAACCACATTGGGTAAGCGGAAAAGAATTTCCGTTTGTATAAATATTTTGGTGTTTACAATAGTTAATTGTGGGTGTACTATGTTGATGGGTGTCTCGCATACTGTCATTGCATATAATAACGACATGACTTGCATACCAAGAAATCAATATGGGTGTTTTTTAAAAATTGTTAGAGGTGCATTAGGCTAAGGAAATCTGGAACAAATTTTTTGGACCACGTTCGTATTCAAAAGATCGTTGTTTTTAACACGTTTTACACAATTTTTGGGACCACGTTCATATTCAAAAGATTCGTACGGTTTTTTACACGTTTTTACTCTATGTGAGATAAATCCACGGGTTACGTCATCCCTAGAATATGTTATTTTCTTCACTTTTATGCTAAAGTTACTTATATACGTGTTTCAAGACCCACAATTGATTAGAGAGTATGTGGTTGAAGCAGAGAGTGTGAGTAGATTAGGGAGTGGTTGAATATGTTTAGTCATTTAATTTAATGTATTTGAGCGAATTGAGGGTCACTAAGATGACGATATCGGTGATACGATGGGGGTGACGGAACAAATATATAGTGGTTTATAGATAGTTGGCGTTGTGGGTGAAGTAATGTAATGCTAAGCTTTGTTATATGTGTGACATCTGGTTGCAAGCAATATGGTAGTAATTATACGGAATTCTCTATTTTTTTCTATAAAACAAGAAATAATATCATTGGTTTTTGTTTGCATCTCACGTCGGTTGAAGAAACAAACTTTTACGTGGTTATATACCTGATTTATTGAGAATTTGTCATTGAGAAAACTACAAGAAAAAGTAGAAGTGTGACGATGTTTATGTTATTTGGGCGACAAAGTGCCGGGGAAACATTGCTAAACGAAAAAATATACGTCCTAGTGGCACCAATTCCGAATAGATATTTTTAGTCAAGTTGAAGATGGTTCTCCTAGGGTGACATGTCGTCCGGATGCGTCGTTAAAGTTTGACCCAAAAAACAATGAAAAAACGTAGCGGGAATTTTTCCGCTACTTTTTCCGGCGACTATTGCGGGGACACGTTTATAACAATTTTGACTGGGTTAAGTAAATAGTAGTGTTAGTTATCTGGGAGGTGACTGTGGCAGGTGGTTCCGGTCGACCATGTGCAGGGATTACGTAATTGGCTTTCGTTGACTGTCTTTAGGATGTTGGTTAATGTTGGTGACGTGGCAGATGATCCACGGGACCTGTCGCCCGGGATCGTGCATTGGGATTGTATTTTGGTTTGGGCTTTGATTTTAATAAGTCTTATTTTGGGCTTATACTTGGCGGTCTAGACCTTCGCCAACAGTATCGTATCCCCGGCGACTTGTCGCCCGGGATAGTGTGTTGACTTTTAAGTCGTTTATTATTTATAAAATATATAAATAATATATTAATTATTACTTATAATTATATACTTGATAAATAATAACTATATAAAAAACACTACGTTTTCTAGGTTCGTTTCGGTCCGCTATGCCGTATACTCAAACAAAAAATAGTGTGTATTTTTTATGTCGATATGCCGTATTTTCTAGGTTCGTTTCTAGGTTTCACGATAAATAATAATTATATATTTGATAAATAATAACTATATAAAAAAACACTCCGTTTTCTCGGTTCGGTCATGATATGCACTACCCTTCTATAGTTGAACATGATATACCGTATACTTTTTCAAGATGCACATTCGTGAAGTAACACAAAAACAAACATTCATTTAGTTAAATATTTTACATACCACTTGTAGTAACACAAGCGACTTACAAACAAACACTTAAATATACTAGAACGATAATCATACGAGACTTATAAACCGACGCTTAAAGCATACGAATTACATTTCAAATGACAAACTACTCCAAATCAAGTTTTCCCATGTTATTGTAAACTTCGTGAAATAGTGCGGCTGAATTAACTGTGTGTTGTTTTGGATTGACTCATAAGATGAGAAACGGGGAGTCCACCAAATTCTGGTTGGATCATTGGCATACTAGGGGAATTTTTAAAGACATTTTTCCCAGATTATACGCGCTTGAATCCTCAAAGGATGTTACTGTTAGTTCCAAGATAGGCGACACGAGTTTGGTCTGCTCCTTCCGTCGAATTCCTAGAGGGGGTATCGAGCAAAATCAATTCGACAGCTTGGTAGAATTGGTTCGTTCTGTCACTATCGTGCCTTCGGCTGACAGATGGAATTGGAATCTGGAGAGTACGGGTATATTTTCGGTGGCCTCTGCTCGTAGACGTATCGATGAGATATGCCTTCCGAATATTGGAGAAGAAACTAGATGGGTAAAGTGTGTCCCGATAAAAATCAACGTTCTTGCCTGGAAAATCAAGACCGATGCTTTACCTACCCGGTTCAACATTTCTCGTAGAGGTATTGACATTCAGGATATGTCGTGTCCTATTTGTGATAATGCTATTGAATCGACGGACCATTTGTTCTTTAGGTGTGGATTGGTTCGGGACATTGCTAATAAGGTTTTGAGCTGGTGGAATTTGGATCACGCAAACTTGAACTCATATGCAGAATGGAAGTCTTGGCTTGTTTCAATTCGTATGGATTCCAAACTCAAAAAGATGTTCGAAGGAGTTTGGTATTCCATTTGGTGGTACGTTTGGATCTATCGAAACAAGCTCCTATTTGACGAGAGAAAACCTTCGAAGTCGATGCTTATTGATAATGTCATTACTAGTTCTTTTTATTGGTGTAAGTATAGATCTAAAGCCTCGTTCGGATGGAACGAATGGCTCAAAAACCCCTATATTATTGTTTTGTAATCTAGCTCCTTGCTAGTTTTTGTTTCTAATAAAATCGCCGTTCCAAAAAAAAACATATCTACCGTTGCCTCGAGTACCGTTATCTTTCTAATCAAGTGCTTGCAGTTTGAGCCCTCTGCATTTCTTGAAGTTCCTAGAGAATAGCTTTGAGGTGTTGAAGCTCTTGGAGAATAGCATGGAGGTGTTGAAGATCCTGGAGAATAAATCGGATTCGATGAAAATCTTGGAGAATAAATTGGAGTCGTTGAAGCTCCAGGAGAACCAACCAGTAGACGGACTCGTTCCTTTTTCAATAAAAAAATTCACATCCGAAAGTGTTTTGGCGAGGCCGTTAAAGAGTAAAGATAATAAGTTTTAACAACTAACCACATTATTTTTATATTACACAAAAAAAGCATGTGATTGTCCACTTTTGATCGTGGACATGCATAGTATAGTTTACCACGGGTTTTAGGTTTATACGATTCTCGCAGAACTACATCTCCGGATCCACAAGGACACACAAAAGCTTCATATGGCACCATCAACACCATAATAATAGTTTAATCTGTTAGTGGTTGTGATGGTAAGAGTGTGTTTGATCTGTTGGTGGTTGTGAGGATAATATATGCTTTTATGGTAAAAAAGAGTTTATTGGCGGGAGTATTTGGCGGGAGTATTTGGTGGGAGTTTTTGGCAAGAGGAAGATCAAGAAGGAAATAATTCACCGGAGATTGAGACACTTCCTTTGTTTCCTATTCATGGTGGCTCTCACCATGATTTCTTCAGCGTGAAGGCCTTAGATTTGTCATCAGATCATAGCGTGCGAGGTTACTATACCGCGTGGATGGTCGGGCCTCACTTGAGCTCACTCTCGACTCATCCGTTAAACATATAATGTACAACAATAACATATCGACTCATCCGTTGAACATCTAATGTACAACGATAGCATATAGACTCATTCGTTGAACATCTAACGTGTAACGATAGCATATCGACTCATCCGTTGAACATCTAATGTAAAACGATAACATATCGAGTCATCCGTTGAACATCTAATGTACAACGATAACATAACGACTCATCCGTTGAACATCTAATGTGTAACGATAACATATCGACTCATCCGTTGAACATCTAATGTACAACGATAAAATATCGAGTCATCCGTTGAACATCTAATGTACAACGATAACATATCGAGTCATCCATTAAACATCTAATGTACAACGATAGCATATCGACTCATCCGTTGAACATCTAATGTACAACGATAACATATCGACTCATCCGTTGAACATCTAATGTACAACGATAACATATCGACTCATCCGTTGAACATTTAATGTACAACGATAACATATCGACTCATCCGTTGAACATCTAATGTGTAACGATAACATATCAACTCATCCGTTAAACATCTAATGTACAACGATAGCATATCGACTCATCCGTTAAACATCTAATGTACAACGATAGCATATCGACTCATCCGTTAAACATCTAATGTACAACGATAGCATATCGACTCATCCGTTGAACATCTAATGTACAACGATAGCATATCGACTCATCCGTTGAACATCTAATGTACAACGATAACATATCGAGTCATCCGTTGAACATCTAATGTACAACGATAACATATCGACTCATCCGTTGAATATCTAATGTGTAACGATAACATATCGACTCATCCGTTGAACATCTAATGTACAACGATAACATATCGACTCATCCGTTGAACATCTAATGTGTAACGATAACATATCGACTCATCCGTTGAACATCTAATGTACAACGATAGCATATCGACTCATCCGTCCCCAGTTGAACATCTAACGGTAACGATAGCATATGACTCATCCGTTTCAAACATCTAATGTAACAACAGAATAAAACAATTCGACTATTTGTTGAACATCTAATGTACAACGATACCAGTTACAAACACAATACAAAATGGTTTGTTAATGTAAACAGGGGTTTAAGGTATGAGAAAAATAACAATGATGAAATATTTACCAGAATGTAGTAGCTTACGATCAAAAACTGAGCAAAATTTGCTTTAAGGAACTGATTAGAGACCAAGGCTCAGTGTTTTTGTTTGTTCTCCAAAACAAACTGGACCGGAACGAACCGAGAAACCAAACCGACCGGACCGGAACGAACCGAGAAACCGGAACGTTTTTTATTAGTATTTATATAATTATATAATTTATAAAAAATAATTATAAAAAATAATTATTTATTTTATAAAAAAATATTTATATATTTTATAAAATATATAATTTTTGTTTATAATTATTATTTATATAAATTTTATTTATCAAAAACATAATTATATAAATATATTTTTTAAATATTAATTATTAAAAACTGTAAAAAAAATTTATTAAAAAACATTCATCGGTGACATGTCGCTGGGGATTCTTACCCTCGAAAATTTTTAGTAACGCGCCATTTTTGCTAAACGACAAAAGTTTTTTATTAAAAAACATTCCCGGGTGACTTGTCGCCGGGGAATGTCGCCTGGGATAATAATCTTACCAAAACAGATCTAAGTCTCACAGTTTGTGAAAAAAAACGCAAAACACAAAAAAAAACCTCCCAACCGCCAAGTTTAACAACACCACCACCACTCTCACCCACCACCACCTCTCTCCACCACAGCTCACCTACCACTCACCACATAACCCACCTCTCACTCACCACCACCACTCACACGAGCACACGAATTAAACCCTCCTCCCCCTCTAAACATAATTTTTTCCTTAACCCTCTAAATGATAATTCTATATCTTCTTTTTCTAAGCCTCTAAACAAGTTTGGTGGTGGTGATTTTCATTTTTGGTAATTCAAGGTTTAGTTGTAATTATTTTTTATTTTGTTAATTATTAAATGTATTTTTTAATTTTTGTTGAGGTATAATTAATAAGGTATAATAAGTTGTTAATTGTAAAAGTTTGTTATTTTTTTTGGCATTCAACAGTTGCCGAGACCAAGGGGGCGAGACCGAGCCGACAATGAGCCAAGGGGCGAGAACGAGCCGAGTCCATAGCCAAAGGTACGTTCTAACTTTTTTTTATCCTTTTGGTATCCCTGGGGACATGTCGTCGGGGATGTGATTGCTTTGTAAAACGCAAATCCAAACACTCCTTGACAGTGTAAAATGCAAATCCAAACACTCCTTGACAGTGTAAAATGCAAATCCAAACACTCCTTTTAGGAACAAGCTTCATTTGGAGATGGGAATAAACTAAGCTGTTTAAGAACAACTTATTCTGATAAGCTGTTTAACAACAGATTATTTGATATAAATTGATGTTTTTTTCTTCATTATAATAGAATTTAAATGTATATGCGTTTAGGATTTTAGTGATTAATTTCAGAAAACACTCATCTGAATTTAATCATCCTATAGAAAACTCGTTCGAAATTTATTTAGTAAAAATTAATTTCGGAAAGTCCCCTGTTTATGACTGCTTTTTGAATGTTTTGTCTCATTTAAGATATGAATGTGTATAACTGGTTTACTATTTGAGATGATTTCGACAGTGTTTCTCCTTTACTCCTATGAATATGTCTTTAAACACATATTTGGGGAGTTGAGGGGAAATGCTGCCGGAATTTTCTCAAATAGTAAATCGGTTATACGCATTCATATATGAGACGAATCATTCAAACAGTGGGTTAGGATTGCCTTCCATAGTTGCACTGGGTGAACAAAACATCCCGTATTCTTCGTTTGAATGTGTTTAATTAAGTTGCATACAATAACTAATTTTATCGTTAAAACACAGTTATGGTAATTGATAAGAGTTGGACACGTTTAGGGCGTCATGAAAAAGCATTTTATACCGGTTTTAAGAAATTCGTCGAGGACTGCAAGCCGTTAGTGGATAGTGCCAGGAATATAAAATGTCCATGCAAGTCTTGTCGTCTAGTATTGTGGGTATCCATCAAAAACCTTTCACGCTACATTACGAACCGGATCTTCCTCCGCCACCGCCACTAATAGATAACACAAGACAATCTCAGATGAGTGACATGACAGCGTGCCTTAATGATCTTAGCTATATTCCTCTAAATAATGAACAAAATGAGCCAACTCAAGGAGATATTGGTGAGACAAGTAACGAACCGACTCAAGCTAAACGTAACGAGTTTGAAGAGTTATATGCCAGTGCCAACGAGGAGCTGTACCCCGGTTGTGACTATGTAACTCGATTAGACTTTATGGCAAAGTTTACCTATTTTAAGGTTAAAGGTAAATTGACTAATTCTATATTCAATGAAATGCTAGAGTTTTTCCAAAATGTATTTCCTACCAGTAAAGGATACAAGCTCCCACCGTCATACTATGCAATAAAGAAGACATTTAAAAAGATCGGGTTAAGGTACGAGTCGATACATGCTTGTGTAAACGATTGCTTCTTATTTCGGGGCGACGATAACAAAGATGTGCATTTATGTCCGGTGTGTAAAACGAGTAGATGAAAAGACAGTAACACACTGGGGGAAAAAGTTCCTAAGAAAGTGTTGCGTTACTTTCCGATCATTCCTAGACTACAACGTTTATACAAGTCTAGTCACACTGCAAAGGAAATGACTTGGCATGCTACTAGAAACTGTACGGAGCTCGGTAAGATGCAACACCCGATTGATGGTAGAGCATGGAAGAACTTTGACACCAAGTATCCGGATTTTGCAAAAGAACCAAGAAATGTTCTATTAGGGTTGGCTGCTAATGGTTTCAATTTGTTCGACAACCTTAGTCAGTCTTACAGCATGTGGCCGGTGATACTGACAACATACAATCTGCCTCTGTGGTTATGTATGAAAGAGAGTTCTTTCATGTTGACGTTGTTAATTCCTGGCCCTAAATCCCCGGGCAAGGACATTGATGTTTACTTGAGGCCTTTGATTGATGACCTAAAGGATTTATGGGCAAAGCCAAGTGTCGAGATTATAGACATTGCTACATGCCAGAAGTTCAATATGAGAGCGATGGTTTTATGGACCATCAATGATCTTCCTGCTCGAAGTAGTTTGTCTGGGTGGAGTGGGCAAGGTTACAAGGCATGCCCTACATGTAATAAAGACACTCCATCTGTGCGCGTGTTAGGGAAAACAGCTTATCTTGGCCATAAAAGATTCTTAAAGAAGCCCCATAAATGGAGGACGTCACTTAAATTCAATGGTGAAAAAGAAGACGGAGATCCTCTAAGAGAATTTGGCTGGGATCAAATCGAGGCTCAACTTGCTAGATTGCCCACGCGTGTGAAGGGTAAACATCCGAGTTATGGGGGTGTGAAGATAAAACGCAATGTTTATGTCGAGCTAAACTGGACTAAACGGTCTATTTTTTACGAGCTTGAGTACTGGTCTTTTCTTACACTAAAACACAATTTAGATATCATGCATATAAAAAAATGTGTTGGAGAGTATCTTAAACACTTTTTAAATGAATGACAAATCTAAAGACACCGCCAAGGCAAGACAAGACTTGAAAAGGTTAGGCATTCGAAGTGGCTTGTGGCTCGGCCAAAACAAAAACGGGAAGTGCTCGAAGCCTCAGGCTACATATTCTTTCACACCAGAGAACAGAAAAAAGTTTTGTTAGTTCATCAAAGGAGTTAAACTATCAGATGGGTTCGAATCCAACTTCAAGCACAAAGTTATATAACACAAACAAAAATATTTTAAGTTAAAGTTGAAAAAAAGATTTAAAAAATTAAAATTGAACAATTATTTTAAGACAAAAGTAGTAAATCATATGTAACACCCCCAAAATTCGTGTCGCAGCGGAATGATGTGTCCGGGGGCGTCACTTCATAATACACAGCACAAGATACATGAGAACGACCTTTATGTGTCGTTTGAAAAATAGCCTTGTTGATTTAATCAAAATCTGAATTTGATATAACATTTGTCTCATAATTGCATCACCATGAAAAACTTGAATGTATAGACTCCAATGCACTTCAAGTAAGCCAAGTATCTATATCACCTGAGAAAAAAACATGCTTAAAACGGTCAACATAAAGTTGGTGAGTTCATAGGTTAGTTTAAATATGAGTGTAAGTTTCAAATGAATGTATTTGTCCACTGTGTCATCACAGTACCATGTAAAAATCCCAAAGATTTATAAAGAATGCACGACACAGTTTATGTCACCAAAAGTACCAATCATATCCAAAAGATTTATAAAGAATGCATGATCAATTTAATGTCACCAAAAGTATCAATCTTATCCTAAAGATTTATAAAGAATGCATGACCAATTTAATGTCACCAAAAGTATCAATCTTATCCCAAAGATTTATAAAGTATGCTTGACTATTTCAATCCTTAAATAGTCACAAAATATATGAATTTAAGTTCAAATCCAAGATTTGTAATGTGTCCCCTCCAAGAACACCCGGGCATTTCTGAAAATAATATGTATAATGTAGGACCGCAAGACTTTCCCCGTGATAATGCAAGACATGCAGACATCACAAAAATGTAATTACTGTTGCTCTAAGCTCATGACACTGAAGCTCGACATATTTTACCGCTATATAAATTTCGCAGTTCTGCCCATACCGATGTTGTAACCCGCAACGTCTCAAAACCGACCTGCTATAACGTTCGTTCCCGGTGATAGCTATTCACCCGAACAAGGATTGTCAATCACGAATAGATCTATTTATAACATTCGCGCTTACTGAGACCAATCCAATTGGTTATACCATAATTAACAGTTCATGATAATGGGCTCATTGGGTTATTGCTACTTAGGCAACATGTAATCAATATAAAATTTCCACTTGCGTCCAATTTGTAAAACAAAATATGTTTTCACCCCAAAACTTGTAAATCAATATAATTGTCTTACCCTCCGAGTAATAAACAGTTCATGCAACTTATGTTAATCCATAATCATGAGATATATAAATGTGTTTGCAACAAATCATGTAAATATGAGTTTGTAAACATTCATGTAAACACGTATGTAATCGACCATGTAATTGAGTTTGCAAACAATTTTGCAACAAGCATGTTCTCACCCCAAAAGTTATAAAGTGTATGAAAACAAGTAAAACAGGGGGCTATAAACTCACATTGATGTTGTAGAACGATTGGCAGATAGGCATCTAATATGCACAACACAAACGGAAGACGAAGCGACTCGATCAAGAAGTTGCAATTAATCTTATCGGCTAAGATCCACTAGCCTAGGATAAGGTATTTGGGTTTCCCGTTTAAACCCTAACCCTTAGTATATTATATATATATATACTATTTTCCGTCCAATCATAACTTATCTCGAATATTTACAGAAAGTTACTATTTTTAGACTCTTTCTTTTTAGGACCAAACAATGTTCTTAACATAAAATTAATTGAAATTATATTTAACCGACCTTATTTTTATCACTCAAAATCGACTCAAATGTATTATAATAATTAAATAATATCCGTTGACCTTTAGCTTTGACCCGCTATGTCTTAATTTTTAAAACTGACAATCCTCGCGGCAAAGTAAAACGCCATTACGAACAACTTTCGTGTTTCGCCGGAAGGCTGAAACGGACTCGAAAGTGCTCAAATCATTTAATTAATTAATCTGTCAGATTTAATATATATTAAAAATAACCTATTTTTCTACTAAAGTGTATATTTCGATTTCACTCCAGTTTCTTCGTTATTGGGAGTTAAAAGTCCCGTTTTATATCAAAACGTCCGTAAAAATATAATTTGTTATATTTTATAAACCAAAATCTAACTTTTCAAAATCTCGAACCCCGAATCACAAGTCCCGTTTTCTGCTCACAATGTACCCGTTACACAAGGTCCAAAAATCCGTTTTTGTCCCAAAAACTCACCTAAAATACATCTAATGTTACTTATAGATTTATATCAATCCCGTTTTAATATTAATATCATATTTTACTAGACGCCGCAAGATTAAATAGATTTTATCACATTTAATTAATCGGTCAATTTAATGAAACAATTGAAATACTTTTGCGGTGCAAAACCAAACTCACCCTTTTCGGTGTTTATCCCAAATCAAACGCACCCTTTTTCCGTGTTACAAAACCAAACGCACCCGCTGCGTTGCGTTTTTGACAAACCACCCGCACCCTCGGTTGTTTTACAAACCAAACCAAACCAAACATCCCATTTGTTGTCCTCTCTAAACCAAACGCATCCTAGTCAGTTTTAACGAAAACCAAACGCACCCCTTTGTGGTGGTGGTGACTGCCAAACGCACCCGTGTGGTGGTGGCAGCCAACCAACGCACTCAACAGGTGCCAATATATTAACCATCGACCTGTTGGTGTTGACATTAAACGCAAACGCACCCTTGGCTGGTGGTTTGACCCGACACCCCACGCACCCTTGTGGGTCGTGGTGGTTGCCAAAACAAACCCACCCTTTGTGGCGGTTATAACCCAACACGAACGCCCCCTTTATTGCGGCTTTCCTCCACCAGAAACAAACAAACACATCTTTTTTGGTGTTTAAACCACAACCAAACGCACCCTAATCTGTTAGAAAATAAAACAGTAAAACCAACGCACCCTAAATTTACGAAACAACAAACCAAACGAACACCCCCTTGCTGTTATAACCTTAAACCGAACCCACCCCTTTTTGTGTTAACCTAAACCGGACGCAACCATGGTTGAACTGCCAACTCAACGCACCCTAGTTGGGTGGCTGACCCGAACCCAACGCTCCCTTTTTGTTCATAACCAACCAAACGCACCTGCTGGTGCTAACCACAAAACCAAACGCACCCTAAGTGCAATTTGCATAACCAAACGCCCCCTTTATGGTGATACAACAACCAAACACACCCTTATTAGTATTGTTGTGGTGGTGGTGTTATGGTGGCGTCGGTGGTGATGACGGGGTGATGGGGTGGCGCGTGACGGCGAGTGAGATAGCGGATCAGATAGATCGGGTCACGAGGAGTATTTTTGGATTCGGCCAGAAAAGTTCGCCGAAAAAGTTTTTTGGCGGCGGCTGCGTAGTGGTGGCCGGAATCCGGCGGCGGCGGCCGGATATGGGAGAGGGAGAGGAAGATGGTGCATTATGTGTGTGTGTGTATATTTTTGAAGAGAGAGAGAGAGAGAGGAAAGTTGATGTGTTTATATAAGATAAAATGAAAAAAAAATGTATAAAACTTTTTATATATATTAAAAGTTTTAATGCAAAGTGGCAAGTTCAAATAGATGGGGGGTCATTGTGTAAATTTTTAATATAGTTTTGATAAAAAGCGGTTCGGGACTCGTTTGAGCGACTTAACGGATGATTCAAGGCACGAAACTTGCGCCATTGTTTTCCAAATCATTTTTCCCATAAAAACGAGTATTTACTTGATAGTATTTCATAAATATGTTTATAACATTTATAAAAATAATTGTTATTCATTTGGAAACCCGGTTATGTCTTGTCCGAAAGTAAAAACAAAAATAAATTTTTAACCCGAATATTTGCGTTATCAACAAACGTTTTTGAATAAAATGATGACTAATTTATTAAATATTTTTATTTAATAAAAAGTGTTAATTAAATATAATTTAATTATTTTCTTGTTTCTAAATCTTGCGAGGGCATTTCTGTCACTTTCTGAATGTTTTCGGGTCTCGGTCAAAACTAAAAACTTGTCAGGAATGTCGTTTTACATCAAATTGCTTTAGAGTCCGAATAATGAAAACGTGATTTAGCTGCTCGTTTTTGATAAATCAACTTAGGAATAACATATATCCCCTTTAAATATGTTCTGAAAAATTACCGGTTACGCGGTAATCGCTTTTATGTGACAATAAAAGACCAAAAGTCAAAAAGTCAAATCGGACCTGAAAAGTCAAAGGTTAAAATAGTCCTTTAAAATTCCGAAAATTGCCGGATGTTACACAATACTTGCCCGATGAGGTTGCAAAACCAATAATCGAGCTATGTTTATTCTTTAAGCAAATCTGCTCTACAACTTTGATGGAGGAAGACATGTTGAAAGCTCAGAGCAAGGTGGTCGATATTCTGTGTAATCTCGAGCTCATATATCCTCCTGCTTTATTGACATTATGATTCACTTGGTTATCCGTTTACCTCTAGAGGCTCTTGAAGGCGGGACTATTCGCCCCTGGTAGATGTATCCATTTGAAAGATTCATGAAGAAGCAAAAAAATTATGTACGAAATAAAGATAAGCCGGAAGGTTCGATTGCGGAGGGTTATGTTGCCGAAGAAGCATTGACTTTCAGTTCTCATTATTTTTAGGATGTTACCACGAAATTTAATCGTCCTGACCGTAATGTGGATCCCCCTCCCCCAATATGTAAATCGATTGGTTTACGGTCGGTTATTCAGTTTGATGACCAATAGTTGAAGAAAGTGATATGGTATGTACTTCACAACAGTCCTGAAATTGACACGTACCGGGCCCAGTTCAAGAGGTACGCGTTTATATTTTGAAACTTCTTTTTCTTAACTTATCTTTTTGATGACTTATTCTAATATCATGAACGTTTTTCAGTAAATTTCCTAACAAAGACATGAAAGAAGAATTCCTCGACTGGTTTGGGTCGCATGTAAACTTAGACTTATTTTATGTACTTATTGTAAAAATAACGATATCATATTTTGTGTTCTCTTTCTAATCCTATCTTCTTCAAAGATCCGTCAACGTCATGTAGACAAAGACCCAGGTGTTAGCACAAGCAGCGAGTTATTCGCTTTGGCTTGTGGACCAACACCGACTCCAATCTCAGTCAACTCTTGCGTAGTTAACGGTGTGAGGTTTGTCGTGCACAACCACGATGAACGCCGCACAACTCTAAACAGTGGTATTTGTTCGCCTGGTGGGAAGGACGAAGAAATGTATTATGGCCAGCTTCAAGAAATCCTCGAGTTTTCGTATTTGTTGTTCAAAGTTGTGTTGTTCCGAGTTAAGTGGTTCGACACTAGCAATAAAGGACGTAAAGTCAAACATCTTGTCCTTAGAAATAACATGACACAAATCTGGTATTGCGGTTGTCGTAAGGGACTTCTATAAGAAGTTTTACAACTTCCTAGACAGTGTACCTAACCGTGGTAGTGTAGTGTCACATCCCCAAACGGGGCTTGGACGGAAACACGTGTCCGAGGGCGTGACGTCATAATATTCATCACACAAGATACAAAGAACGACCTCTAAGGGTACGTTTAGAAATCCAACATCGTTGCATTGAATAAAATAGTTAAAGTTTTACATAGGTTCATAGATAATACGCGGAAGCGATTAAAAGTGTTAAAGTTTAACAACGATGTTAACATAGATAATAATAATTATTGAAAATCGGTCCAAATCCAAGGCAACACCATAAAGCAAGCAAAGACATCCACGGCTAAGCACCTGAGAAAAACATGCTAAAACATCAACATAAAGTTGATGAATTCATAGGTTTGAATTTAGTATTAAAAGTGGACCACAAGTTCACAGTACGCACGTGACAGTTATAACAGATACAACTTCACATAAAAAGTATTTACTATTGCGCTAAGCTCATAACACCGAGGCTCAATTCGATGCAACATATTATATGCCAAACAAGATATTAATTGCCCTACAGGTATCTGACCAAGATAACCTAATGCAATCCGACATGATATATATTCGTTTGTTCGTGTCTCCCGAATCTAGTAAGCGCTACTTACCCGGATAGGGATAATTGGTCCCAATAGATCTATTTACAACATTCGCGCTCACTCAACCGGTCCTCCGGTCAAGAAATTAACGGTTCATGATAGTTCGGGCATAAGTGGTCTATTCGCAACTTAGGCAACACGTAATCAGAAAAATGTAACGTAAAGTAATTGTGTCCATAGTTTAAAAACAAGCAATGTTTCTCACCCTAAAGTAGTAAAGTAAAGGTAGCAAAAACGTAGGGATATGAACTCACCTTTAGCAAATGGTGAGATAAATATCAATGAAGAGATATAGTGCCAAGAGATCCTACTTGAGACCTAAATCAATTACGCGTCTTAAAAAGACGGAAAGTGTACGAAACTTGAACGAATCGTTTATGAGAGAAAGTCATCCATGAGTTTTTGTGCTTTGACTTAATTAACAAAATGCGACTAAATAAAATTATAGAGTTTTTCGTTAAGTTTCGGCGTTTAATCCAAAAATTACCATTTTTAGTAAGTTTCTATTTTAGGAAAGTCTTTAGTTTCGGGACGTTAATACCGTCCCCTATATTCGCTTAATCCAATTTTTCCTTAAATGCACTAGAGAAATCTAAACGTTTAACTTCCATGTCCATCTTGCTAAAATTTACCAAACTCACTATTTTTAGTAACCTTAACGCTTTTCCTAAAATATGTTAACGACGTCTTTGAATGACACTAATCAATATATATGTGATACTATATGTTTCGCTAGCGTTTTAAAAGCTCAAAATATCTCGAAAGTGTTTGAAAACTCATTTTACTATTCACATCAGCACTTATGTAAATTATTTTGCTGAAAAATGTTTCAAGTTTCATTTGGCTATAACTTGGCCGTTTTAAGTTCGATTTTAGTGTATAATACATGAAAATCTATCTACTCGAAACGAGCTCTCCAAAAACTACTTTTACGCCTAATGAATACATTCCTAAGTCGACGAAAACCTCAAAACAATTTCGGATCAACAACTATGTGTTTCACAAATGCTTTCAAAAATCACACCAAACTTTACAATAGTGCATAATCTAGCCTAATATTCATTCACAATTATTCCACAACCAAACCACACCTAAAACTAACATAATCCCTTTATTTCTATTTTTGCAACTCACTTTTCAACTCACCTCACCAAGATAATAAAGTCATAATCATATTACTTTCATTTTTATAAAAGATGACAATATATTATTGCATTTCTTTTTGAAAAATCAACACAAACACCATAAGAATCATAGATCTATGCAAGAACATAAACATATGTATGATGAAAGTAGAAATGAAAGTATAAGTTTCAAGTTAAGCTTACAAACAAGAGTCTCTTCATTTGATTGATCTTCTTTAGCCTGTTTGATTATCATTCATCAAATAACGCTCGATTATCAAGATTCAGGC
>BQNB010067720.1:0-12777 GCA_026074375.1 Tanacetum coccineum | reverse complement strand
ACACTAAGCCATTGCTGGTCCCACACGTAATGTTTATAATACACGCCCGGAAAGAAATAATTTAACTCCCCTTAACTTAATAACCCCTCACATCAAACAAGAACATAAAAGGTCCATCAAGAGAGTTTAAAATCATTTGTTTCTAAAGCGTCCTCGTTTTAACCACTTATTCAATAATAGTTAAAAACTAAGATAAAAAATTTATTAAAAATTTATAAAAGGCTTTAAGAAAAGGAGTTCGTCGTCCCCGATTTTCACAATCCCCAAACTAAGCTTAAAATGAAGTCACAGTTCAATATAAGATTAGATGCTAACACTACTCATAAATGCTAATTCGGAAATCATAATGTGAAACGAGATCACTTATTTAAATATATTAAGGCCTTATTATTATATAAAGGTAACCGGTTTAAACTATAATTAGTTTGAAATCCTTTCCTAAAGAGACGATATGCTGAGAATAAGGTCTATATTAAGGTTCTAATTTCGCATGATTTAGGGGTTATCCTTTTTATTTCATCCGAAACAACTCAACTACGAGTCCAGAGATGGAGACTTTATTTAGATAACACCGGAGTCGAATATTGGCTTTATTATAATTATTATTGCAACATTATTAGCCCTCAGTCCTTTAAACAACTGACACATCGGGCGTCCTAACCGACAAAGCCAGTAGTCTTATTTTGACTTTGGGTATTTCCTCGACCTTTTTGAAGACTGACACATCGGGGGTCCTAACCGACAGAGCCAGTAAACTTTTATCAGTCTCGGATTATTATTATTATTACTTCCACCCTTTAAACAACTAAGATATCGAGAGCGAACCGACAGGAAACAGTAGTCTTATTTCAGCTTCAGTTTATTATATTATTATTATTATTTTATATCCAAATTTCAAGTCATGTGGTCTTTTAACTACCTAGACAACGGGAGCGAGTCGTCAGAAATCGATAGCCTATTTTCCCATAACACTGACAAAACCTCATTGTGTACCTTACTTTCATCAGAAGGAATCTTTAAGAAGGGATTAAAACTAAGAATCGCAAAAACCAAAGCAACTTTATTTATTGAAAATTATTTTATTTCGTTTATTTAGCCGATGAGAGCAAAAAGCTATAATTAACCTCTATGGGCTCTAAAGAGATCCAACTACTCCACGCTTAGCATCTAACTTATATTCAACTCTATCATTTTTTCGTTCTTTGCAAAAATTTTAAGTCTTGCAAACGCTTAGTCTCGAAAGCTAAGGGAAAAGCTAGAGTGAAATACCCGGTCAAGTCAAAAATCTCCCTAGTTCTAGCCTATGGGCCTACTTATTTATATATATTTTTATATTATTTTTTTATTTTTTATCATTTTTTTTAAATTTATAAAACAATATATTGGTCAAAACGGGGTTAAAACGGGGTTGCGAGGGGCACAGACAGACACATGTATGATCATTTCGACAGAAATCCCCCCACACTTAGAACTGAACATTGGCCTCAATGTTCAAAAATGTCGGGTGCCACCCCCACACTTAAAAACGAAAAAGGAAAATGCTAAAAATCCAAGTGTGAAAGGGGAAACAATATCAGATATATATTGATGCATATTTTATTTTAAATATATTTTTACCTAGTTTTAAATTTATAAAACTTGATTCACCTAACAAACGCACTAACGTGCAGAGAACCCGATCATGAGTAGTGTAGAGATGGTAAATCCGAGGTCGTCCCAAGAGCTAAGTTTTAATTAGTTTTAATTTGAATTGTCACGTATTCAGAATAGTTTAAGATTGATTTATAAAATAACAGAAAAGTAAACTGCGAGAAAGTAAATTTAATAGAAGTAATCAGGGAGAAAAATGTGCTAGCCTAGCCAATTCATTACTATCGTCATAACTTATGTTTTCTTGTGCAATGTTATACCATGGTTTCATTAGTGGTTTCTAAAGTCGACAAACCTGAATAGATATATTTAGTCTACCCTATAATTCTAGTGACATACAACTATCATACTTAGTCATTATTTCCTATATGTCACACTAAAAATGAACTAATGTAATACCGGATATGTCACCATATTTTTAAGGCTAACATCTTCCCCGCAAAATGTGTACACATACGGAAATACTTACAAAGTTCCTAACAAGTACAAATACAACAGAAATAAAGTCTTCAAAGCACTTCAAAGCTAAGATGTCTTCTGAGTTCTCCTTTCTGGAAACTGTACTGCCAGCTTGGATCTTTATTGTCTCTACTTATAACAGGAAACCATTGATTATGCACGAACTGGATTAAATTCCTATCCCCCCAATCCAGCAGCATGTCTTGAAAAAGCTTTCTTCATAGACTCCCTTTTTGCGAAGTTTCTGATCAAGCCTTCCTCCCCAAAACCAACATCCCTATCTAAGCAGATTCTAAACTTGATGTAGCTTGAACAATCTTGATACTTGTCCATTGACGTGCACAGCGGAATTTGTAGAAAGTCAAACCACACCGATGACCACGTGCTTCTTGTCATTAGGCTTGGAGAATATTCGTTAGGGGGTGGCATGCGGAGAAAATCACAACAATTCTTCTCACAATGCAGAATAACTTTCCATAAACCAAACAAAGATAAAGTAGTCTACACTACTTCCCCTGGAAAGTTGACATGGTAACATCAAAGTCAACTAAGTCCCGGATGTATACATTTTTCCCCCATGATGGTTGCGAACTCTCGGAAGCATCATTGTCGTGTACGTACATATACTCGAGAAGTTCTTGTCTTTAGCACAAATCTTGAGATCCAAATGAAGCATTACTCTCTTGTCTTCATAAAACTAGAGGACGATGAAGCAAAATCAAGAAAACTTGGTATATCAAGGTCTTGTATATGAATGTCGTTGAAGAACCTTGAGAAGTTGGCTTAGATTGTGAAGTACCTTTGTCTTGAAATGCAGTAAGAATTGCTGATTACATCTCAACCTTGAAACTCTTTGGCTTGTTTTTACCAACCTCGAATTCTGTCGGCTATTGTTGTGATCACTTGTGAAGTAAACCCGATATACCAAACTTGAAAATGAAGTGAAATCCCCCAAATTTGTTACTTAAGCTTGCACTGTTGTGATTGAAGAACGGTGCAAGATTAAATCTATACGTACTCTATACCCTACCGCATAAGTATAAGAAGTACAACACCTCTTGAAATTATCCACATCGTCTTCTGCGTGTGACATTGAGTACTACAATGTAACTCCTTTAAGTGATAGTATTATCCAGGTTTGCAACCAACTACCCCTGACTGCTGGTAACTAGATAATTCAAGTCTTAATCATAACTGTATACGTTCATGCAAGTTCATCATCGATATAAAATAAAAAAAATCTTGATGAAGAAAAAAGTAGACGCCTCGTGAAATCCACTTCAATCTCAATAAGGGATACCAATCAACTTCGATATCAGCTTGTCATCGTAGTCCCGACATCTCAAGCCGTGTTGTCATTTATCGAATCTCTTCAGGATCTTTAGTGTTATGTATCATGTTTGTTGTTGTTGTTGTTGAAAAAAAATGTCGTTAAACTAGACAAATGTTGTGTTTGAATTATCGTCAACGGATCTACATTTATCTAATTAAACTTGTCATGGTAGCATTTTATTCCCGGCTCGGTCCCTAATTATAAATCTCAGCACAATCATTTAACAAAGATTGTGTGTAGCCCAATGAATAACATTTGTTCGGGCCAGAGAACTTGTGAACAACCCGTCTACCAATAGTCAAAATGTAGATATTTTAAGTCAACACGAAAACCAGGCCAACTTATCACCGATATATAGCTGCCTCCCAAACTCCATATATCAATCCAACTCTCAGGCCCAACACTTGGTCATTCCAGCCTAATTAAAAAAACTAAGCCCAACTGGAAAGAAATATAACCCTAGTTGATTAGAGTTATAAACTCACAATCCCTAATTTTTATCACTCATCAGACCTAATCTTTTTCATCCGCCCCCACTTTTCTTATAAATCTCTCTCCCATCTCATCTCTCCCACGCAGCAAATATGTCCCCATATAAAGATCCAATCCAGTCAAAGTGAATGAAACACCAATTGCATAACCCTTGTTTCAAACATGAGTTAACCTTTTTGCTACTTCAATTGAATCGTCTTCAAGAGCTTCAAGGCCTTTATTGGTCATCTCCGGGTAGGTCTATTTCTCGTTTGCGTGTCATTCGAAACAAAGAACTGAATATGAACACTCTTGATCTTATTCATTCTTGAATATGTTTCGTAGATATAACAAGAAGCCTTGCTTCATATGGATCGATGATGAAGTTTGTATATCGTGTTTGATTGGTCTTTAAAGATCTTTGACTTTGGTTGTTAAACACAAAATCATAAGAAACTGAGATCCCCTTTTTTTTATTTCGTGTTGAGTCTTGGTGGTGGATTATGGGGAGGAGGACGATGTTGAGACGGGGGTTGTAGGATTTAGATTGATGATTTGTTGTGATGATGTTGTGAAGAGGCTGTTCGTGGAAAGTGGTTGGCTGTGATGGTTTTGGTTAATGAATATTGTTATATGATGATGCATCGAGTCCGGCGTCTTCTTCTTTTTTCTGTTTTTGTAGACCTTATGATTTGATGCTAATCTTATTAGTTTTGGACCGGTCCACCCGGTAAATACCGAGTTGACTCTGTTTTGAGTATCTATGCGTTTTACCAAAACGCAACCACCCACACCACAAAACGCAACCTCGTTTTTTTTATAGTCAAAACGCAATGACTTGACAAAATTTTGGCAGCATTTCTTTTCACAAAAATTATAAAAATGTCTTTAAAACGCAATCAAATCTGTCAAAACGCAATGGTCAAAACGCAGTTGACCACACCAAAACGCAGTTGACTTTCTCCTTAAAATTCAGACCTGGTTTTGTCTTTTTCTCTTGCGTCAAAACGCAACCAAGAAACATAAAAAAACCCAGATGTGTTTCTTCAATACCAGCTCATAAACCATAAAAATGAAACTGTTAAAAACTGTAAATGAACAGTAGCCATGACCGTAACTTGAACAAGTAATGACAGTACATGACATAAAAAACGAAACCGTAACATGAACAAGTGTCATGAACAGTAACCGGCACAACATGAACAACAAACAATATACACACGCCCCTAAGCAGCTCTGATACAATTGTAAGATTGTAAATACATATGAACAAGGAATTAAAAATAGATCTGGAGGTTGTTAAAGTATATAAGATGTAACGCCATATATTAGTTAAGGTTAAGAGAGATGGAAAAGAATGAGAGCGTTGGAGAAAACACACACACACACACATACTTTTTCAAAAGTGAGCTTCACCCCTCCATGGAAGTATGGAGGGGGTATTTATAGTCCTAGTGACATACAACTATCATACTTAGTCATTATTAGTCCCTATATGTCACACTATAAATGAACTAATATGTACTATTCCGGATAGTCACCATATTTTAAGGTTAACAGTTGCCTCTCAGAAGCGATTGTTTATTAATGAGTCGCTAGCTTGACACTCCCCCAAATTTTAGATATCCTTGGGGACAAATGGATGATCCTGGACATCCCTGCTATGGATGTCCCGGATCTCCATTTGTCCCCCAAGGATAACTAAATTAGGGGGAGAGTCAAGCTAGCGACTCATTAATAAACAAGCGCTTCTCGAGAGGCAACTGTTAACCTTAAAATATGGTGACATATCCGGAATTACATTAGTTCATTTATAATGTGACATATAGGGACTAATAATGACTAAGTATGATAGTTTTATGTCCACAGGACTATAAATACCCCCTCCATACTTCCATGGAGGGGTGAAGCTCACATTTTGTAAAAGTATGTGTGTGTGTGTGTGTTTTCTCTCAAGCACACATACTCTTTCCATCTCTTTTAACCTTAAACTATAATAATATGGCTTTACATCTTTTTCACTTTACACAACCTCCAGATCTATTTTTAATCCTGGTTCATGATTGTCATTTACAATCTACAATTGGTAAACCAGCTGCAGGGGCGTGTCGTATCCATTTTTGTTGTACATGTTGTCCGGTTACTGTTCATAGACACGGTTCATGTTACTGTTACGATTTACTGTTCATAGTACTGTCCATACTGTTACGTACTGTTCCATGCTACTGTTACATGTTACAGTGTTTTAACATGTTTTATTTTATGGTTTATGAGCTGTTATTGAAAGAAACACATCTGGGTTTTTTTTAGGTTTCTTGTTGCGTTTTGACGTCAAGAGAAACGACAAAACCAGGTCTGAATTTAAGGTAGAAAGTCAACTGCGTGTTTGGAGTGGTCAACTGCGTTTTGAACCATTGCGTTTTGACAGATTTGATGCTTTTAAGACATTTTATGATTTTTGTGAAAAGAAATGCTGCCAAAATTTTGTCAAGTCATTGCGTTTTGACTATAAAAAACGAGGTTGCGTTTTGTGGTGTGGGTGGTTGCATTTTGGTAAAAACGCAAGACTCAAACCGAGTCAACTCGGTATTTACCGAGTTGACCCGGTCAAAACTCAAAGAGTCGCATCAAAATCTCAAGGTCAACCAAAACAGAAAAAAGAAAAAGACGCAGACTCGTGCAACATCAATATAACAATATCATTAACCAACCATTACAGCCAACCACATCCACGACAACCTCATCACAACATCATCCACAAACAAATCCATCAATCTAAATCCTACAACCCCTGTCTTAACATCGTCTCCTCCAAATCCACACCAAGACTCGACACGAAAAAAAAGGGGGGATCTCAGTTTCTTATGATTTTGTGTTTAACAACCAAAGTCAAAGATCTTTAAAGACCAATCAAACACGATATACAAACTTCATCATCGATCCATATGAAGCAAGGCTTCTTGTTATATCTACGAAACATATTCAAGAATGAATAAGATCAAGAGTGTTCATATTCAGTTATTTGTTTCGAATGACACACAAACGAGAAATAGACCTACCCGAGACCAATAAAGGCCTTGAAGCTCTTGAAGACGATTCAATTGAAGTAGCAAAAAGGTTAAATCGTGTCTGAAACAAGGGTTATGAAATTGGTGTTTCATTTGCTTTGACTGATGGAGATCTTTTTATGGAGACATATTTGCTAACGTGGGGAAGATGAATGGAGAGAGAATTATAAGAAAAGTGGGGGCGGATGAAAAAGATTAGGTCTGAGGAATGATAAAAATTAGGGATTGTGAGTTTATAACTCTAATCAACTCGGGTTATATTTCTTTCCAGTTGGGCTTAGTTTTTTAATTAGGCTGGAATGACCAAGTGTTGGGCCTGATGAGTTGGGATTGATATATGAGTTGGGCCACTTATGGTGATAAGTTGGGCCTGGTTTTGTGTTGAACTAAATATATACATTGTGACTAGTGGTAGACCGGGTTGTTCACAAGTCTTGGGCCAAACAAATGTATTCATGGGCTACACACAATCTTTGTTAAATGATTGTGCTGAGATTTATATTTAGGGACCGAGCCGGGAATAAAATGCTACCATGACAAGTTTAATTAGATAAATGTAGATCCGTTGACGACAATTCAAACACAACATTTGCCTAGTTTAACGACATGTTTTTTTTCAACAAACAACAACAACAAACAGATACATAACACTAAAACCGCATCCTAAAGAGATTCGATAAATTACAAACGGCTAGAGATATCGGGACACATGACAATTTGATAACGAAGTTGATTTGGTATCCCTTAATATATTGAGATTGAAGTTAGGATTCACGAGGGCGCTACTTAATTCTCATCAAGATTTTTTTTTCTATTTTATATCGAAAGTATATGTATGACTAGCTTGAACGTACACAGCTTACGATTAGAACTTGGAATTATCTAGTTACCACAGTTCAGGGGTGGTTGGTTGCAAACCTGGATAACTATCACTAAAGAGAAACATTGTAGTACTCAGTGTCACACGCAAAGTCCAATGAGGGGGGGGGGGGGGGGGGGGTGGGGGGGGGGGGGGGGGGGGGGGGGGGGGGGGGGGGGGGGGGGGGGGGGGGGGGGGGGATAATTTCACAGAGGTGTTTGTACTTCTTATAATACTTATGCGTAGGGTAATAGAGTATGTTAGATATAATCTTGCAACCGACTTCAATCACCAACAATGCAACTTAAGTAACAAATTTTGGGGAATTTCACTTCATTTCAGTTTGGTATATCGGTTACTATCACAAGTGATCACAACAATAGCCGACAAGATTCGAGGTTGTAAAAACAAGCCAAAAGTTTTTCAAGTTGAGATGTAATCATCAATCTTACTGCATTTCAAGACAAAGTACTCACAATCTAAGCCCACTTCTCAAGGTTCTTCAACGACATTCATATACAAAGACCATTATCCTACCAAGTTTTCTTGGAATTCTTGCTTCATCTCCTCTACGTTTCTGAAGACCAAGAGAGTAATGCTGGTTTGGATCTCAAGATTTTGTGGCTAAAGACAAGAACTACTCGAGTATATGTACGAAAACGACAATGCATGCTTCCCGATAGTTTCGCACCATCATGGGGGAAAATGTATACATCCGGGACATAGTTGACTTGCTTTACCATGTCAACTTCCAAGGGAAGTAGTGTATACTACTTTACTTAGTATGGTTTATGAAGTATTTTGCATACGTGAGAAGTATTGTTGCTGATTTCTCGCATGCACCCCCGAACAAATATTCACCAAGCCCTAATGACAAGAAGCAGTGATCGTTGGTGTGGTTTGACTTCTACAAATTTCCGCTGTGCACGTCAATGACAAGTAGAAGATTGTTCAAGCTACATCAAAGTTTCAGAATCTGCTCAAGAAGGGTAATGTTTTGGTTTGGGGGGAAGCTGATTCAGAAACTTCGCCAAAAAGGAGTCTATGAAGAAAGCTTTTTAAGACATGCTGCATGGATTGGGGGGAAGTTAATCCAGTTCATGCATACTACAATGGTTCCAGTATAAGTAAAGACAATAAAGATCCAAGCTGGAGTACAAGTTTTCAGACAAGGAGAACTCAGAAGACATCTTCAGCTTTGGAAGTGCTTGGAAGACTTTATATTCTGGTGTATTTTTTTATTTTATTATTTTTTTGGTTTTTTTAATTTTTATACCTGATAGGAACATTGTAAGTAATTCCGTATTTTCACATATTGGGGGAAGATTGTTAGCGTTAAAATATGGTGACATATCCAGAATTACATTAGTTCATTTATAGTGTGACATATAGGGACTAATAATGACTAAGTATGATAGTTGAATTTCACAAGACTAATAAATAACCACCTATACTTCCATGGAAGGGTGAAGCTCACATTTGTAAAAGTGTGTGTGTGTGTGTTTTCTCTCAAGCACACACACTCTTCCCATCTCTTTTCACCTTCAACTCAAATAATATGGCTTTACATCTTTTTCATTTTACACAACCTCCAGATCTGTTTTAATCCCTTGTTCATATGTCATTTAATATCTACAGCAACCCGTGTATGTTTTTCTTTCTATTTTCTTAATAAATAAGTGTGTGATTTTATAGCCCTAGTGTGGGGGCGTGCTTCTTTCTATAGTTTTGTGATTTAATTCATTTTTTGCTTGCAGGATTCCTTAAGATCGTGAAGACCGTGCTTTTACGAGAATCCTTAATCCTGATCATATATATATATATATATATATATATATATATGATTTTATTTTCCCTTTCACACTTAGAATTTTTTGCATTTGCCTTTTTTGTTCCTAAGTGTGGGGGTAAAACCCGATATTTTTTAACATTGAGGTCAATGTTCCATTCTAAGGGTGAGGGGGGGGATTTCTGTCAAAAATGATCATGCATGTTGCCTGTCTGTGTCCCACGCAACCCCGTTTTAACCTAAATATTGCTTTATTTTATATATATATATATAAAATCTCTTAGTTATTGTTAGATATGTGAATAAGTATGCCCGTAGAACTAGGAATATTTTGACTTGACCGAGTTTCGCACTCTAGCTTTCCCCTTAGCTTTAGAGACTAAGCGTTTGCTAAACTTTAAAATTTTGCAAAGAACGAAAAATGATATAGCTAAATATAAGTTAGATGCTAAGCGTGGAGTAGTTGGATCTCTCTAGAGCTCATAGAGGTTAATTGTGGCTTTTTGCTCCCACCAGCTTAATAAACGTTATATAATTGTTAAATAAATAAAGTTACTTTGGTTTTTTCGATTCTTAGTTTAGATTCCTTCTGGTGAAAGTAAGGTACACATCGAGGTTTTGTCAGTGTTGTGGGGAAATAGGCTACCGATTCCTGACGGCTCGCTCCCGTTGTCTAGGTAGTTAAATGACCACAGGACTTGAAATTTGGTTATAAAAAAATAATAATAAATAATAATAATGTAATAAACTGAAGCCGAAATAAGACCACTGTTTCTTGTCGGTTAGGACACCGATGTTGCAGTCGTTTAAAGGGTGAAAGTAATAATAATAATAATAATAATAATAATAATAATAATCCGAGACTGATAAAAGTTTACTGGCTCTGTCGGTTAGGACGCCCGATGTGTCAGTCTTCAAAAAGGTCGAGGAAATTACCGAGGTCGAAATAAGACTACTGGCTCTGTCGGTTAGGACGCCCGATGTGTCAGTTGTTTAAAGGACCGAGGGATAATAATGTTGCAATAATAATAATAATAATAAAGCCAAATTTCGACTCCGGGGTTATCTAAATAAAGCCTCCGTCTCTGGACTCGTAGTTGAGTTGTTTCGGATGAAATAAAAAGGATAACCCCTAAATCATGCGAAATTAGAACCTTAATGTGGACCTTATTCTCACCATATCGTCTCTTTAGGAAAGGATTTCAAACTAATTATGGTCTAAACCGGGCACCTTTATGATAATAAGGACATAATTTATTTGTCACCAATAATAATAATAAAATCCTTAGAGGATTTAGGAATAAGGGAGCGAAAAGTGGCTAATGCGTACACAATTAGCATTTATGAGTAGTGTTAGCATCTAATCTTATATTTGACTATGATTTCGTTTTAAGCTTGGTTTGGGGATTGTGAAAATCAAGGATGACGAACTCCCGTTCTTAAAGCCTTTTAAATAAATTTTATCTTAGTTTTTATCTATTATTGAATAAGTGGTTAAAACGGGGGCGCTTTCGAAATAAATGATTTTTGAACCTTCTTAATGGACCTTTTCTGTTCTTGTTTGATTGTGAGGGGTTATAAGTTAAGGGGGGTTAAATTATTTCTTTCCGGGCATGTATTATAAACATTGCGTGTGGGACACAATGACTAATGTGGGGAATTTAATGTTGTGCATTAAACACACATCATTAATACCCCGAAAAACACTATAAAACGGTCAAATACCATAAAATACGAGTAATTATATTTTCAAAATATGTTTATATTATGTTATTATGTCATACAGGTACAAAGGATGAAAACCAGCAAAAAACGGTAATTTTCAAGTGACTTTCGACAACGTTTTCACGTTTATCGAGATTTAAACGAAGTCGTGAAATTTCCCCGAGCACACCATTGAAAAGAGCACGAAATTACGACTCTAAAGGTTCCTATCATTCTCCAAGACTCGACCCGGTTCACCCTTAATGAGCCAATCAAGTTTACTATTGCTTAAAAATACTTATACCCAGCCCAGCCCAAAAAGGTGTCAAAAGGATATTTATTCCAAATACTTAACAAAAGTGGAGTTGGCATAGTGGTTTTGTGTGTTTAGTGTATGGTTGTCATTCAAGAGGTGAGGGGTTCAAGTCCCACTCACTTCTAATTTTTGTATTAATTCTGCAAGGTCACGTGGAGCTTTCTTATTGGGTTGTAGGTACGGATCCCGAGCCTGCAATGGCGGTTACTAGGTTCAGACCTGGGCTCAGTCAACGAGCCAATGATGGGTTATAAATGCAGTACTAGAAATTGCCAATCATGGGCTGTCAGGATGACGTGGCGTCTATCTAGTGGTGGAAAGGGGATATTTTTGCTGGCAAGGCTGCGTGAAATGACAAAATTGCCCTCCTCAGTTGGCTATAAATTAACACCACCAGATCAAAAAAAATTTGGGTGGGGGGCTTTTAACTTTTCATTTTTTCCGTTCCTTATTTTTCTTCCTTTTTAGGTAGGAGTAGAATAGAAGTAATGTAGGTATTTATAGTAGCTTATTTAGATTTTTGTAAAAGCTTATCAAGCTTATTAGATCTAGCTTATTTGTATTGGCTTATTTTTATGAAGATGCTTTTTATTAAGGTTGGTTTTAATTAATGCTTATTTACTTTTTGCTTATTTCTTTTGCTTATTCTTCTACTCCTTTTCATTTGCTTATCTCCAAATAAGCTCTCTCTTATAGCTTATTTTTTGATCCAATCTCTTAAGCTTATATTCTAATAAGCTACTTTCGTAGCTTATTTAGACTAGCTTCTTTTATATTATTTTTTATTTATAGCTTTTCGAGTAAGCTTATGTTAGCTTATTTTTGATTGCTTATTTTTCTAACTTATTGTTTTTAGATCCAATCCTTAAACATACCCGTCTCTCGTTCACTTGATTGGACACCTTAGTTTTGGGTGGATTAGATCTAAAATAATAGATCTATTATTTTTAGCTTATTTTCTAGCATAAAGTTTGTTGCTTTTTAATTCTAGCTTATTTTTCTTAGATCTAAATCTTTAATTATACCCGATCCAAGTTCACTTGATTGAATGTAGGATCGATGTACTCTAATATGTTGAACCTTTAGATTGTAAAGGATATTACTACCTTGAATAAATCCAAGATAATA
>BQNB010067719.1:0-34099 GCA_026074375.1 Tanacetum coccineum | reverse complement strand
CAACAAGAAAATTTTCTCTCCCTTTTCCTTTGTTCTTAGCCACGGCACAAACACACCCTTTTAGGGTTTTCATTTTCTTTGATTTATTGCATAATCCAAGCATACAAGGTTTATTTCTAAGAACATCTAAGGTGGTTTGAAGTATTGGTTCTTTGATTTCAAGGGTCTTTCAAGACTTTATAAACTAGGGTTTCAAGATTTGTTGTTGGGTTTTATAGATCTAGTATTTTGAGGTTTAGATCTTGTGATTTCTCTACTTGTTCTTCATTCTTGTAAGTGTCTTGAATCTTTTCTTGTGGTTTACTTATGTTCTTTTATATATGTTCAAGATCCATACATCCATATGTTGTGTTTTAATTTTTGAAAGATTATAAAACAAGATTTTATAAATAATAATATTACTTTGTTTCACTAGTTAAATATTATGTTCTTGGTGAGATGAAAGTTGGATGAGAGTTGCAACAATAGAAATGATGGGATTAGGTTAGTTTTAGGAATGATTTTGTTGTGGATTAGTTGTGAATGGAGATTAGTCAAGATTAGGCACTATTGTGAAGTTTGGTATGATTTTTGGAATCGTTTGTGAAAAAAGGTAGTTGCTGATTTGAAATTGTTTTGGGGTTTTGGTCGACCTAAAAATGTTTTCATTAGGCGTAAAAGTAGGTTTTGGAGAGCTTGTTTCGAATAGATAGTTTTTCATATATCGCACATTAAAATTGGACTTAAAACGGTCAAATTATAGCCAAATGAAACATGAACCATTTTTCGGCAAAACCAAATGAATAATTGCTGATATGAATAGTAAAATGGGTTTTTGGACACTTTCGTGATATTTTGAGCTTTTAAAACACTAGCGAAACATATAGTAACATATATATTGATTAGTATCATTTAAAGACGTCATTAACATACTTTAGGAAAAGCGTTAAGGTTATTAAAAATAGTAAGTTTGGTGAATTTTAGCAAGATGGACATGAAAGTTAAACGTTTAGATTTCTCTATTGCACTTAAATAAATATGGATTAAGCAAATATAGGGGACGGTATTAACGTTCCGAAACTAAAAACTTTCCTAAAATAGAAACTTACTAACATCGAAACTTAACGAAAAACTATATGATTTTATTTCGTCATGATTTGATAATCAAACCAAAGCAAACACACATAGATGTCTTTTGGTGATGAACATATTGTGTAATTTTTGGCATACTTTTCATGTTTCTAAGACGCGTTATTATTCTTGGTTGCGGCTAGATTTCTATATCATCCTTTACTTGCGTGATTAATCATTTGCTCATCTTACTAAGGTGAGTTCATAGCCCTACGTTTTACTATCTTTACTTTACTACTTTGGGGTGAGAAACATTGCTTGTTTTTAAACTATGGACATAGTTACTTTACGTTTCCTTTTCCTGATCACGTGTTGCCTAAGTAGCGAATAGACCACAAATGCCCAAACTATCATGAACCGTCAATTGCTTAACCGACGGACTGGTTAAGTAAGCGTGAATGTTGTAAATAGATCTTTTGGGACTAATTATCCCTATCTGGGTGAGTAGCACTCACTACCCACGGGGCTCCTGATAAACGGATATATACCATGTCGGATTTCACTAGGTGATCTTGGTCATATACCTTTAGGGCAATTAATTCTTGTTTGGCATATAATATGCTTCCTTTTAAATTAAGCTTCGGTGTCATGAGCTTAGCGCAACAGTAAATACTTTTTATATGGAGTTGTATATGTTATAATTGTCACATGCGTACTGCGAACTTGTGGTCCACTTTTAATACTAAATTCAAACCTATGAATTCACCAACTTTATGTTGACATTTTAGCATGTTTTTCTCAGGTGCTTAGTTGTGGATGTCATTGCTTGCTTTATGGTGTTGCCTTGCTTTGGACTGATTTTTAAAAATTATTATTATCTACGTTAACAGCGTTATCAAACTTTAAAGCATTTTATTCGCTTCCGCATATTATCTTTGAACTTATGTAAAACCTTAACTATTTCAAATTAATGCAACGATGTTGGATTTTCAAAGGTACCCTTAGTAGTCGTTCTTTGTATCTTATGTGATGTATATTATGACGTCACGCCCCCGGACACGTGTTTCCGTCCAGGCCCCGTTTGGGGGTGTGACATTATAGGTGACTTGGTGTTTTTGTTTTATTCTATTCCTGTTAATTGTCTAGATCCAGTCAAAGTTTTTATCACCAATTTCTTCTCGGTGCTCATCTTGCACATGGGGTATCGAAATTGAATCAATAAGCGTATAAATTTTAGGAAACCCCAAAGGATGTTTGAAACAGAAATAAAAAAGAATTGAAATGCAATGAGATGTGATTAACAAACATTTAGTGGCTCAGTCCCTCCAAGAGTTGTTACTAGAGGTAATCCATAATCCAGAGAAAAGAAGCAAAGTGGGAAAGTGTTACAAAACTGGTTTGAGGGCAATAATGTCTTTTTAACTTAAATTTTCGTGCCCCAAGTAAATTGTTCCGTGAATTTATCACTAACCATTATTTATTCTTTTAGCTAATTACACTGATTGGCTAACCACTCGTAAATAAAACCCTTTTGTAGCACTCATCTTTAGTGCTAGATTCCCCTAGTTTAAACCTGCTGAGCCATTCTATTCATTTTTATCATCCACTAAAATAAAAAATATAAAAATATATACCCCTTACCCCTTGTCGAAAGTCCTAATGGTTGGTTGCTAGTTGCTCGGTATGATTTGTTTATTTTTGCTTATAGTTTGTTCGCACTTTGTTATGAGAGTTGTGCCATTTCAACGAACATGAATACCGCAGACTTCATGTTTCGATTTTTTTTGTGGTGTATGCTTATACTAAGTGAGGGAATTATTAGTTATGTAAAAAAAGAGAAAAAAATGAAAAAAGTATAAAAAAGGTGTTAAAAATCGAAGAAAAAAAAGTGAAGTTGCTATGAGGCATATTGTTATATCATTATTATATGAGATTGAGTTCGAGGCTGCGTTGTTCGATTACCTCACGGGTTTGTGGTATGTTTAGTAACTAGCAACATGGGTTTCTTGGACTTGTCGACATGTATTATTATAAAACCATTTCTAGTATATATTTCCCATGTTTTACCCATACCCTTATTACCCTTTAACCTAACATTATAACCCAAATAAAAATCCTCTTTTGATATTTTTACCCGGTGCTTACGTCACGTCGATACAATTTTGTTTCTTGTACAAGCCTATGGTAACTTAATGAATCCTTTCTGAGCAAGTGAGTATGATTTCTCTTTTACCCTCTATTACATCACATATGAGTGTTTGAGTGAATTATACTTTCCTTATTCGTGAGGTGCTTAGTCATGTTAATACAGCTTGAGAATTGTTGGATATTTTCAAACATCTCTGTTTTCATATATTAAAAATCCAAAAATATTTTTCATAATTCTATTTTTGTTTTGTAAAGCTTATATATTTTTCCCTATTTTGCTTGAGGGCAAGCAAACCTTCAAGTGTGAGGGGATTTGATAACGCTCAAATTATACATATTTTTATATGCGTTATCAGTGTTTTTATATATCTATTTTGGTTAGTAATAAGAACTTTCGGTAATTAATCGAGTATATTTGCTAATGTAGGTTCATGTGACGTGTCGTGGGAGAAAACGAAAGAAAACACGAAGAATTGAAGCCTAAACAAAGAAATAACTCAAGTTAAAGATCTCCCGACACCTATTCACTATTTTGGCCATAACTCGGTCATACGAACTTCGTTTACACGATTCAGGCGGCCACGCAACCGGGAAACGATTATCTACAACTTAAAAAAATGCCAGGAGCTGTAATGCCATAAGTACGCTGCACTTGTAAAAAAGTGCGGCGCACTATTCACCAGCATTAAATTATCCTTAACCGACATAAAGTGTGGCACACTTGTAAAAAAGTGCGGCGATTTTCACCCCTGCACAGCCTATAAATAGCCCTCTTGGCTTCCTCATTTCACACAATCTAACACAAATCGATCTAGTTCGATTACACCACTTAAAATTGAGATTTTTGGGGATTAAGGCTTGACAAACCTTTGATTCAATCTACCCTTGGTACCACAACATCTTTTGATCATACTTCCACTCAATCAAATCCATTATGGATGATATTGGCTTGTTATTTCTTGATCTTAGAAGTGTAGTGACAGTACATGAAGGTTCGGGATAATAGGAATCAATAACTTGGGTTATTGATAATAGTTTCCGGTTGGAAAAGCTTGTAATCACCATATTTTAATCTATAACTTTGGTACACTTATATAATCTTTTGATATGAAAGTTTCTAAATTTTATGAGTTTAATTTGTGTATTACTTGTTTGATTATGGAGTAGTCATCTTGTGTTGTTTGGGCGATATGTGATCTTTGATATGGGACGTTTGAATATGTGTTTATCGAATTGGTTAAACATGATTTTATTAAGTATAAAGGCCGAAAGGATGCTTATTGGTTCATGTTCTATCATTTCATCTAATATATTGGTTATAATAACTTATAATTTGGGCATATGACGGACATTGGCGTCACATGTTATAACTCAACCCTCATCGGTATGGCTAGAGTTTGGTTTGACAGCTACCAAAAGAGGCGACGGATAGCTATGAGATCTATGAACTGCTTTTTGGGAAAACTATCTTCAGCAAACCCTAAACACATCAAGGATCTGGTGGAGATACATCACATCATGCTAAAGAGCTGGAGATTCTAGGAAGACTTCATGAAAAAGTTGTAAGACAGAAGTTCCTGGCACGTATGAAGGTGCTCGGAATTGCATGTGAATCTCCGGGTTTATGCACGGAATACCCACCATGTGTTCATTCAAGCGTCTTTATGAACAGATTCACTAGATTCTTTGGATGTAATGTTAGATTGACTAAATCTTTCACTACTAAGGGGGAAGTTGCATGCACTCAGTCTACGGACCAGGAGGAAATGCTTCTTCATCATGGAATTCGTTAGAGGGGGGGAACAAATCATGAATTTCAAGTAAGGCTTCAAAACAAACAATGAACCGATCGTAAGCCAGGATAGATTTCTCTCCTCAAACTATAATACGCAACAAAAGAATTTGCGCTTCTGGAAAAAGGAAAGTTCAAAGCCCCACCCCCAATGGTAACTCCTGTAGAAAAAAGGGATCCGAAAAAATACTGCGAATTTCACTCAGATACGGGACATAGCACGGACGAATGCATGCAGCTGAGAAAACAAATGATGAATATCTAAGGCCGGAAAATTGTACGCAATTCATCAAAAAAAGGGGGGGGAATTAAAACAGAACGACAAGCCGAAAGCACCGAAAAAAGGGGAAGCGTCCGGAAAGGATAAACCTTTGACTATACTGATGATCCAACCATGGGAAAAAGGGTGGCCAAGCCCAGGATTACCCAGATCTTCTCTCCGGAGACGGCAATGTCTTTATCAACTTGAAGGAAAGATGACGAGGACAGAGGGTCCCAATGATCATCGAAGTCGAAAATGGGGACGGGACACATTTGTGCAGTAGGGGTATTTATCGTCGGTGGAGCTTTCCTAAGAAGTCTTGTTATGTTAATTGCTCTAAAAACTCCGTAATGAGATAAGGGTTAAATGGTTCCGGCACCACAACTCACCCTTATCTGATTCAGCGGTGAGAACCATTTGGACTACTGGGCCAGATAGCCTTGCTAGTAAAAATAGTGATGAAGTCGCACTCCACCTCCGATGGATGAAATCATGGTTATCAGGTCACCATCCCAACCACAATGAATTAATAGGGCAGGCGGTGGCATAAGGAAAATCCGCGCCGTACCATCAACAGCACACGGAATGTTAAAATTCCCCGTTGAGGGCGACACGGTAACGCTACAGAGTAGTAGAGTCATTCCTATGGAATGTGCTATGATCTCCGGACCTAGCATCCCGTCTCCCGGCAGTTAAAACCAGGTATGGAATGAGAAAATTAAATATAGCAATACCACCCGGAGTACCCTGACAGACGTGCCATAGGATAACAATTAACAGAGAAAAGGACGCAACGACTATGTTCCTTCTCAAACAAATCTTGGATATTTTCGCCTGGATGCAGCGGATTTGACGGTGTCCACGGAACATCGCCGGAAACACAGCCTGGAATATCCGCGAGGGATATTCACAGTCAGGCAAAAGAAAAAGGAAGGCACGGAAATAGAAATAGGCAATCCAAGAAGAGGTGAAAAAGTTAGTTGGACGCCTGAATAATAAAGGAGGTCCATTTCCTACAGTTGGCTCTCTAATATGGGTATGGTCTAAAATGCATGACGGAACTTGGCGAATGTGTGTAGATCAAAGATTTCTTAACAACTCATGTCCCAAGATTGTTATCCTATTTTTTATCCCAGTAATAGATGGAAGGTGGAGTCCCTCTTTGTGGTATTCTTTCAAATGCTTTTGGATGCTTACAAGGGGTATCACCAATTTAAGATGGCAAATGTAGGATGAAGAAAATCAAAAGGCGTTCATAACAAGCCATTGGTTTTTTTGCTTTTCTAAAATGACGTTCGGTTAAAAAACGCGGAGGGTCAATCATACCAACGCTTAGTGGATAAGGCATTCCAGATGGCAGATTGGACGTATACCCCTTAGTGGTATAGGTTCGATGACCTGGTTATAATGAGCCACATGGAAGGAAGAAATCATCTGAGACATTAACATAATCATTCAAAACCCTGTCGCTGATAATCATGATATTGCAAACCCATAAGAAACTGCACCTTTCGGAATGCATGGAAGGAATGTTCTTAGGTTACAAAGTAAGCACCAAGGGTTAAGAGCATGTCGGAAAAAGCAGACACAGTCCTTAGTTGACACTCCGAGATGCACATCAAGACGTGCAGAAGCTAAACGGTAACATTAGCAAGCTTAACAGATTCTTGTCTAAATCGCTGATATATCGTAAACTTTTTCAAAACTACTGGAAAAATGCACAAAAAAGTGCGATTTTCAATGGACAACGGAAGCCGTGAAAAGAGGCATATCATTGCAGAGAAAAAAACTCATTACAGAACTACAAACATTGACCGCACCAAGGTATATGAGGAATGTATCATCATAATATACTTGGCCGGCTAGCATAAGGAACTATTAGGCTTTGGTTGTTTGACACGGACAGAGAAGGAATGGGCAAATACCAGTATATTTTGTATGCCGCAACTCTACGAGGCCGGAAGTCAAATATAATCTATGGAAAAGTTGGTGTGTTAGCCCTTCAGCAGTGCAAGCAAGAGGTTTGAAAAGATACTTCATGACACAAATGATCGTTGTGATAAAACAAATCTAACGATTAATGAAAAAGGTTGACCAAGTTTCGGAACATATAAGGGAGAAGACTGAAATGGAAGTTCGAGAATTAGAAGTTTAGACAATCCAATATAGACCAAGGACGCAATCAAGGCCACATATTGCAGATTTTTTGTGGAACGACAGGAAGAAGAGTCTCCGGACGTATCATGACAGAAACAGGAAGTTACTACGGAGACGTGGAACCGGTTGTTACGGGACGGCTCGTCCTGCATAGACGGTCTCCGGGGCAGGACTGATACTAACAAATCTGAAGGGACAGAATTTACATATGGACATGAGGTTTAGATTCGAGCGCTACCAACATTGAAGCGAATATGAAGCGTTATATTAGCAGGTTCTCCGGATCGCTGAACATATGGGTGTATGAAAACTTGCAAGCAAAAGGTTGACTCAAGGGACTTGTGGGCCATATGTTAACGGCTCGTACATTCACCATATTGAGTCAGGCTTTGGGTTTCAAGTTCTTTGACATAAGTAAATACACTCGCAAAAGTTCAAGGAATTTCCTATCAAACAAAGTCCCTCGAGTGGAAACAAGAAAGCAGAGCGCACTAAGCAAGATAGCGTCCTCACAAAGCTTCGCGCTAATAACAAAACTGGTGCTCGTGGATGATTGAGGAAATGTCTATAAATAAAAGAAATTCTTGAAGTAGTTGAGATGAAGGCAAACCACATGAATGACACCACCTTATGTGAGTATCTGGTGCAAATGGATATCCTTCCGGAGGATATAAAAAGATAAGCCAGAGCAGTTCGTCAGAAAGCGGCAAGGTATGCCATGATCAATGGGTCCTTATACAAGAAGTCTTTTTTTGGACCATGGCTCGGTGCTTCGGAACAACTCAGCAATCTACGTCCTTAATGAGTAATACTACGATATGGGGGCTAGTGATGCATGAACTCTGGCCCTAGATCGTGGTTGCCAAAGTATTTTCCGAACAGTTTTTACTGGCAATCATTTGCATATGGTTGCAACGAAACCTTGATATAGGGAATGCATTGACTGTCAAATTACACCGCCCATTCCAAAGGAATCCACACAGGAATTTGACCCATCACGTCTCCGGGCCTATTTATTAAGTGGGGGATAGTCATTGCGGACCTTTCCCGGAAGGTTCCGGGTAAAGTCAAAATTCGTAATTGTCGCTATCGACTGTTTCACTAATGGGTCGAAGCCAAAGTGCACTGTTCGCAACTTATCACGCAATCAAGTTAAGAGAGGTTCGTCATTTTGGGAAACAACATTGTTTGAAGATTTGGCTTCCAGGGAGGAATTATATAGATATATGGGGAAAATTTTCCGCGATATAGCCATTCAAAATAATGGTATGTGTGAGAAACTGTGCTTAACGTCTATGCGTTCGCCTCCGTGAACACCATAAGCTATAGGTTTCTTAGTTGAAAAAGAGCGAATTGAAGTTTAGGAGAAGGAATAAAGGCAATGCTTGATGAAAGAAGCAAATATTGGATAGAAGAACTTCCGCACGTCCTATAGGCCCACCGCACAATGATCAAGTCAAGTAACGGGGAAACGCCATTCTCACTAACTTATGGCACGGAAGCTGTTTCTTGACCGGCGGAGATAGGCATGCCAACACTCCGGACCGCGGAGATAGATCCGACAAAAAACAACGAAGCTCTGGGAATCAACTTGGACCTCATAGAAGAAAGAAGGGAGCAAGCAGCAATACAAGAAGCAAAAAGCAAGAAAAAGATGGAAAAATATTACAACTCAAGAGTCCGCGGCACAAGTTTCAAGCCGGGCGACATGGTCTACCGCAGCAATGAAGCAAGTCATGCCAGGGACGAAGGCAAACTTGGACCCAAGTGGGAAGGACCGTACGAAGTTAAAGAGTCGCTTGGAAAAGGAGCTTACAAACTCAAAGACTGCAAAGGAAATGAAATGCCGAGGACATGGAACATTTGTAATCTCAAAAAGTGTTATATACATGAAGTGTAAGAATTCGCCCGGCACATACGATGCTCCGGAGGGCAATATCTTTATTTATTCGCATCTTGTAATATTTTGAATTTCAATGAAAAGTGGGGATTAGCTACCCCCACGAGTTTTAAATTTTAAATTGTCTTTACTTTGCAAAGTTATATTAATTGTTAAGACGTGCATGCAAGGAGCCATGCTCCACAAAAATATTATCCCGTATAATAAAGGATTGAGCAACCTCAAAATCAGCTCAGGCGCGTAAGAGGTATTGCAAGCCCAGCACCGGGAGAATAACCCACAAATATTCACAAGACTATCTATTACGAACGTACACCAGTAATAAACAAAAGATAGCAAACATAGCACTAGAAAACGTGTTATGGTACGGACCTACAAGAATCCGTCCAAATCAGATGTTAAACTTACAAAGTTAATATCAATTTACAATAAAAGCCGCAACGGCCACATACGGCCACGACATATAAAATAAATTCAAAAACACAAACAAGCCGCTGTAACAAACCACATGCGGTCACGGCAAAATTTCAAAACGAGGATCTTCAAGTTGGGGCATACAAACCACGCTCCCCAAATCTTCATCCGTGTCCAAATCCTCAACGCAGGGGGCAACCGCAGAAGTGCTAGCCTCACCCAGCAAGTTCTGAGAGGACAAAGGATGAGAAACTATATCTACCATTAACTGACGAAGAGCTGCGGCATGCTTTTTCGCGCCTTCGGCACGGGTGTGAACGTTAAGAAGAGCAAAGGATAAAGAGGTCTCCCCGACAACAGCATTTACATCGGCATGATAGATAGGGACGGAGAGCTGCTCAAGGCACGGCTGAAGATGAGCAGCTTCAGGAAGATCTGCCAAAGGTCCGTCCAATAAAAAACAATCCAAGACCTCATCCATCCCGGAATCTTTCTTGGACTTCAACAAATGAACCAAGGGAAAATCCGCTTCCTCAAGAGCTCTTACCGCGTCAAGATAATTGCTCTCAGCAGTCTCCGGATTGTATGCCACGACTGCGGAAAGTGGGGTTCCGGCAACTCCATGCTCATGTCCGGCCGCCAAACCCTCTTGCATACCATAATCCACGGCCCGGCCTAAAGCATGACCCAAAATTCCTTGGTACTCGGGGGACTTCAAACATTTAACCATAGCAAGTTCCATCCCGTGCGTCAACAACCATCTTCGTCCAGCTAGAGCAGTCAGGTAAGCAGGATAAAATTCCCCCTCCAAGCGACCGGACACATCCATCACGTGTGCCTCAAGTTCGGCCACACGATTGTACAACACCTGAGCCTGTGCTTCCTGCTGAGCTTCCATCTTCTCTTTAAAATCACGAAAAGCGGAATGAAGAGTAGAAACCTGCAAAGATAAGAAGTTAAGTAAAAAAAACCCCGTAACAAGAACGAGTGGAATAAAAGTCATACCTCAGAAGCAAGTCCATCTCTCTCGGAGGACAGGGAGGAAATCAAGTTCCTGGCTTCATCACAAGCAGCTTGGGAATCATCAAGGGCAGACTTAAGGTACGAAGCACGGGAATCAAGAAGGGAGATGTCAGTATCCTTCTGTGAAACAACACTCTTAAGAGCCGACACCTCTGCGCTCAAAAAAGATTTATCCGCAGTCAAAACAGAAACCTGATCATGGAGACGGAGAACCTCCGCGGACTCCGTCTCCTTATCTTTCACCAAAGACTTCAACCTAGCAATCTCAGCATCCTTTTCCCTAAGAAGCAGCATCATACTTAGCCCAAAGCTTCTCTTTAAGTTCCAGCTCATGTTCAGTACGAGACCTCATCTCTGACCCAAGACAAATCTGTCACGCCGCCCCCACCTTGAACTTCTCGAACAATTGATCATAATCTATATTTCAGAGTATAGAGAAAAATCCAGGGGGAAGGGGGGGGGGACACGATCCACTAATGTGCGACAAGAAAAGCCGTCATCCAAAAGTGAATCGTTGGTAATATTCCAGCGAGGAATATACCAACGCTTGGCATCTTCAGAATTCAGAGCGGCCGTCTCATAGAATGAGTCAGCCGACTCTTCTGATGTCTCCGGTTGGGAAGACCCGCCCACGTCCAATGTAGGTACAACAAGCGTCTTGTCTTACCCCGGCTGGAAGTCCAATTCAGCAGCCGTGTACACGGGTGGCATCCGCAACGCAAGAACTAGCAAAAAAGGATAATGTTAAGTACAGGTACAAAAAAAATCAAAGTAAAATGGTAAACACGAATGTACCTCTGCAAGGTAACATGGGTATGGACATCTGCTGAAGAAGAAGACCCCAATATAAGGGAGCCTTCCGGGAGGGTCCACCTCAGACTAGCGAGTGACTTCTCACCTGTCTCAGAAGTTAGGCTAGGATGATCTATCCTCAATCTTTTAGCAGGAAGGAAGGGTCACTTGATTTAAAACTTCTTTCTCTGGCCTTCTGGCTGCTTCTGAGGCAAACCATCTTCTCACCACAGTCCTCACCCACTCCGGGATCTGGTTTTAAATCAGAGAAAGCACCCTCCGGAAGGACGTTCTCTTCAACAACATTTCCTTCCGCGGACGAAACAGAAACCTCAGCACCAGCGCCAGAGCCACTACCGCTTGCTTGATGTGCCACAACAGGAGCATCCAAGGGAAACAAAGATGTTTTTATTCTAGATAAAATAACGATCACTTGTTCTTCCCCTTTCTGAACTTTACGTTGTATCTTACGGGGCGTCAAGTGGTCCCTGATATAAGTCAAGCAACCCATGTCTGTTAAAATAAATACCCAAAGACACCATAAACCAAAAAAATTATATATAAAATAAAACGACAAGGAGATTCCACAAGGGCTAAGTATTTTCACCCACCCGTTCTATCAGGTCCCTCAAAAGTGGATTGGATAAGTATTTTCACCAAATGGATAATAAAGACTTAAACCCACAGAGCTTAAGAACGATTCCGGTACCGCCGGGGGGACGGAAGTGGAGCTTTATTAGAAGGGAAGTACCTGAACAGCTTGCTCTTGAGAGCAGTAGTGAGATGGGGAGCCGGATCCTTCTCCAAACACGCACCCCTGTATACAAAAGGAAACGGAGATAGGGAAACACCCTCGGGAATCAACCCAGAGAAAAATGGCCCGGCCCAGTTCTTAATTAGAATCGGAGGACTTTGAGAGACAAGAAGGATGCCGATCGGGAACGTTTCGCAAATGAAAATAATCCGATCCACTATACATAGGTATAAAAAACGTTCGAAAACAGCTATCGACGGGCCAGATTCAAGTGAACGCGCGTAAAACTCGAAGGTGGATATACGAGCAGCACCGGAAGGGGGATAATTGAGAATATGTATACGGAAATATTTTGAGAACGGATACAAAAAACATGGTAAGAGGGAATCTCATAACAACAATAATCAAATAACTGGTTATAGACACCCACTTTACCTCTCAGGAAAATTGGGTGATATGTCCTATACCGCCCCGGTTGCGGTAGGATGAACTATCATCGGGAATATAAATAACTATTGCAAAAGCCCTTACCATTTCTGGGTCATAATAGAATGTTTATTAGCCATTTTGAAGAAAGACTAGATAAATGCTAACCTGAATCTCGAAAAACTGAAAACGAGGAAAGTGACGCACGAGGAGTAAGAAGTAAAAGCTCTAAGAAATTAACAATGGCGGATGGAAAATATTTAGAGAAAGAGAAAAAACAGTAAAAAACTAAGGGGGTATTTATTCCTTGGATAGTTACTCCAACGATACTTGGAATGACGCCACTGTTTGTGTACCAAACATGCCTTATTCGACGATAGAAAAAAATCGCATGGAAACTGGTGAAAAGCTGTCACAAGTCAGAAGGCAAAAGGACAGCACACACACGTTAATCGTAAAGCATGTTACAATCAGAAGTCGGTACAGCACAAAAACAGATAACTCAAGGAGGAAATAAAGTACAAGTCTAGCATTGATCACCGCACGCAGGAAATAACCCACGGGCAATATCACTCTAGACTGGGGGGACTTGATGACGTATAATGGGTGTACCAAGCCTCTGGGCTTGGGCCACATTATCACTTGGGCTTTTTGGCTAAACCTATCAATAACAGGCCATGGTAAAGCCCAATCTCGCGTGGGCTTCGGCCCCGAACCTAGCGATCCGTCCGCGGATCCACTTGTAGACGATCCGTCCGCGGATCCACCTATAAGACGATCCGTCCGCAGAACATCTGCGTCCGTTCAACACGATTGTCGCGGACCCTTGCCCGACAAGGGACCCACTCCGGCCACTACTAAAGTAACCGAAATACTAGGAAACCCTAGTACTAGACACCTATAAATAGGGGTCACAATACATCCCAAAAGGTACACAATTATTCTTATTCTCTCTGACATATACTCTGACAATATGAATACTTACTCTCACACCGGAGTCTAATCGTGGGGTCCGTCCCCACGGTAAGGCTAACGGTTTACTTTTAATTGTGCAGAAAATCATCACTTCTCTTGCTCTAGTACAAGATTAAGCATTCAAGTCATTTGGAGGCCCGACCCGACAAAGGACTTTGACGCTGCTAAACCCGACACGAATTTTGTACTAACACTTATGAAATATTATGTTAAAAACTGAAAATTTAATCAGAGATCCTAACACAAAATTAAGGAAAACATGAATGAAAAAAAACACATATAGGTTCGGTATCTATCTGTAGGATGGAAATATAAATAAAGAGAGATAATCTTAGTATTAGAAGAGAAAAGTTGGTACATTTTAGTTTTATAAACAAAAAAGCAAACAATCTTACATTTTGCCACTATTTCAAATAGCGTCCTAGTTCTAGAATTTTTTTCGTCAATTCCGTGCATAATGATTTTTATATATAATTTGAATAGAAAAATAAGTGTTTAGAAAACTTTTAACTCAACCTCAAGTAAGTCACTAAATGTTTAGAACATTTAGTGAGTTACCTTCAATGTTCAACCGAGTTTAAGAAAAAAGACTCATCACTCCCTCGGGCATAACTTGAAGTGTAAAATTCATGAACCAAATTAAAAGGTAATGAGTTTAATGAGTATTGATAATAATAGCTCATTAAAACTCATTTGATATTCTTAATCAAAGAAGTCTTTCTCAAGACTTAGATAAATATCTAAGTGAGTTTCTTAAATAACTTTCAAATGTTGTTTTTGGGCATACTAAATGACTTTTAAATGAATCATATGTTGTTTTCATAGCCAATGATAAAGTGAACTTTCATATGTTGTTTTCATTGCCAAAGATAAAGTGAACTTGATTTCATATGTTGTTTTCATAGCCAATGATAAAGTGAACTTGATTTCATATGTTGTTTTTAGTCAGTATAAATTGAGTAATTATATCACAACGAGGTTGCGCTTCTGTCAGTTGAAGCGCGGATGGATAACTTCTAATACGATATTGGTAATACTTGCAAAGATTTATTTGCGTAAATTGTTTATGAAATTTTTATGGAAATAGTTCTTGAGATTATCGGTCCGTTGCAAAGTTAATTCTCAAATACTAACTTTGCAATAGACAAATAACCCAATGACTATTTCCGCAACGTCTGATTTTATTATTTTAATATTTTGAGAGTCGTATATTATAAGGTCACTGAATACAAACTTTTAATATATAGATATAACTAAATGGTATTAGCGTAAAGCAACGGTTTCGACGACACTAAAAATAAAAAAAAAACTAAAAATTCATAAAAATATATGAAAATGGATCTTGAATTAAAGAGTATAAAATTTTAGAAGATATTTTGAAATTAAATCATAAAAGAGTTAAATAGATAAAAATATATTTTAATTTAAAAATAAATGTGGTTTTTTAATTAAGATGTAATAAATGTGGTTCTCTAAAATGAGATGGATGATCAAGATTTCATAAAAGTAAGTTAAAAAGTCTGAATTTTTATGACTTTCTAATGCTTTATAATATACTAGCATGGTACCCGCGCAAAACAGCGGGTTTACAGGGGCTATATTTATAAAAATAAAAAAAAGACTAAAATATTAATAAAATTTATCAAAAGTGGATGTTTTTGATTTTAAAGTGCCACAAAATTTGGAAATTATGATGAAGTTAGATCATAAAAAAATAAATAGATAAAAAGGTATTTCAATTTAAAAATAAATGTGGTTTTTTAATTAACAAGTGACACATGTCACTCTAAGAAATGATTCCCTAAAATGAGATTAATTGTCAAGATTGCACTTCTTTATATTTTCATAATAAGTAAGTTTAAAAATCTGAATTTTCAAGTCTTTTTAAAAATAAAATGTTCTAAATGCTTTATAATATAATATACATATAGATATAATAAGCTACTTATTATAGATGTAATCTAATCAGTGTGATTGGTCATTAGACTGGATGATATGGTGAGGTGAAACTCACCTTCCACGTCAGCGTCACATCAGCTTTCTCTCTCTAACTTTAAAACTCACTAAAACTCACCTTTCAACCGTAATAGCAACCATAAACTCACATTTATTTATAATTATCCACTTTATATATTAAAATATACCATACTAAATACCCACACACACTTACAACCAAAATAAAAAATAATAAAAATACACACACTCACACAACTCACCTTTGGCAACGAATGGTAAGTGACTCACCTTTAGTATCCGAACTTGCGCGGGACTTTTGGTAACCAGGATGGTAACTCACTTTTCAAAAGTTATCATACCGTCCAGCCTTAGAAAAATATAATAATTAGATGATTGCAATAAAAAAGATTAATGATGATTGGTTATAGTTAAAAACATCAAGACATGCAATAATTGATTGTATTATAAGAATTAACCACTCACTCTCCGCATCTAACCAATGACCAGATGTATCACGCTCGATGCACAATTTTAATAACTAATGTAGGCTTAGGCTACAAATAGCAAAGTTTGTGGTAGGGTGTTCATATCGGTTCGGGCTATTAGGTTGTTAAATTTATTCGTTTCGGTTAGTTCAATTTTCTTAGTAAAACTGATAAACAAATCGAACTGAATCAAAATTGTATTAAATCGGACCGAAAACCAAATCGAATAACCAAAAACCAAACCAAATACCCCGAATTACGTATTTTTAATTATTTATTCATTTAATTATATATATTTTTAGCATAAAAAAAATATTTCAAACCTAAAAAGCTTTATATTTATAATAAAAAAGAGTTTAATGGTTTCTTTAATATAAATATATAAAAAGGTATATATATTTATGTGAATTCAGTTTTTGATTTGATTCGGTTTTCATTTTTGCCAAAATCATATTCAAACCGGAAATTTAATAACTAATTCAGTGCGGCTTAGTTTTAGCAAAAAATCGGTTTGATTCGGTTCGATTTTTGTTTATTCGGGTAATGAACACCCCTATGTGGGTAGTAAGTATCAAGCTGGACTGGAGGCCCAAATCTATCATGTGACCTCATCTTTAAAAGGTTTATGTTAGGCACATTACTATTACTATATTACACATTCGTGGACAAATTCACTGTCGTTTTGACAATGGGCCACATTGCTACAGTAATGGGCTCTCATTTTAGGCCAGCCCGATTTTGGATTTTTTTTAAAATTATTTATTTATTTTTTAAATTTGTATGCACAAAATAGAAGGAAAAAAAAATATTACAAAAGTTCTGATTTATTCAGATAAAAAAAATACCCGCGAAAACATCTTCGATACCTAATAACTTTAAAATAATCGATATGGTCACAAACGTACAACCTATTAATTTAAAAAAAATCCATATAGTAAAAAAAAACAACACTTTAAACATGAGGCCCAACACATAAGCCATATAAAAAAAATTATTAGTAATATACATATTTGTCGACAAACTAGCCTAAAATTCGCATAAAATGTGGCCCAAAGTAAAAAAAAAAAAAACTAGCCCAAAATTAGCCTGAAATCTGGCTCAAAGTAAAAAAAAAATACAAAAGAGTCCCTCAACTTTTAACTATTTACGATTTTTTTACACAAAAAATCTCGTAAAAAAAATTAACAAAAAAAACACGTCAAGTTTTTATTGTTCCCTCGAGTATTCTTAAATCTCTTGAATCTATTGTAGGCGGTTCTTTGAAGGCCAGGATCAGAAGAGTAACAAAGCTTCTTGGGTAAAGTGCGATAAAGGTCCTAACTCCGAAGGATAATGATGGTTTAGGGGTAATCAAGCTGTTTTGCCACTTAAAATAGAGGTCTTATGCTCAAGTGCGGTTTGGCGGTTCTTATTATCAGAAAATGTTCCTTATGGACTAAATGATTAAGGCTATTTATGGGGAGAGGACGGAAATTTGAACAGGGATGTTTCTGGTGGAGTTCGAACCTGTGGACTCATTGATAGTTCACGAAGTAGGGGTTACATAGGTGGGGTATTAATGTTGCAGATTACATCCGATTGAAGATTGGAGAATGGGGGAGAACACTAGCGGGTTCTGGGTTGACAATTGGTATGAAGGGCTGGTTTGGATGTTCGTGTCATCAAACGAGGCTGTTCCCACGTATGTTATCGCTCTTGAGTTGAATAAGAATGCCTACTGTTAGTTCGAAAATATGATTGCGTCAAGTTAGATAACTCTATTTCGAGAAAAGCGAGAAGAGGAAGTGGAATTGAAGAGTGCCACTTACTCTTCTGGTTAGATTCTGGATGTTACTATCGTGCCCTGCGAAGATGTTTACGTATTGGAAGTTAGAATGTGAGGGGTCGTTTCGGTTTGATGGAATCGTGTTTCAGGATGTTAGTTTGCCGACTAGGTGGGTTAAATCCGTGCCAATCAAGGTGAATATCATAGCTTGGAAAGTCAAATTAACGCGCTCCCAACGCTGTTTTTATATCTCTCGTCGTGGGGCTTGGAATGGATATTTTCGGATTGTTTGTCCCATTTGTATGCGGCGTGGAATCGACAAAACCATATTTTCTTTAATTGCGTGTTTTAGTGAGATCATATTTAGCATAAGGGGGGGGGGGATATCTTCTTGGTGGGATATCGACTATCGGATGTGATGTCTTACGAGGAATGGGAGTTTTGGGTGGGTTTCTATTCGGATTCAATCCAAAACTCAAAGGGTCCTTGAGGGTGTATACTATTGGTTTGTGGTTGTTGGTATATTGAAACTTTCGCAACAAGCTTCTGTTTGGATAAGAAGATCCCTGAAAAGGCGCTGTATTTTGATAATTTTGTTTTAGTTCTTTTTATTGGTGTAAATTCAGATGTTAAAGCGTCGTTAAGTGGGACGATTGGCATAAGAACCCTTATATTGTTCTTGTTTGATTTAGCTCCTTGCTAGTGTTTTAATAAATCGCCGTTCAAAAAAAAAAAGTTTTTATTGTTCACAACTTTTTTACATTCATCGGCCCAAAAACAAAGATATCGAACCGTCCCAAAAAAAGAAAATATTCGGGAAAAAATTAACCCATCCCAACGCAAAAAAAATCCCGAATCGTACAAAAAAAGGAAATATCCGGGAAAAAATTAGCCAAAAAAAAACCCAAAAATAGCCTAAAATCTGGCCCAAAGTAAAAAAAATTACAAAACGGACCCTCACCTTTTAACTATTTACGATTTTCTTACACAAAAATTCCCGTAAAAAAATTTACAAAACCATCCCAAAAAAATAAAATATTCGGGAAAAAATTAGCCCGTTCCAACGCAATTTTTTTCCCCCCGAATCATACAAAAAAAGAAAATATTAAAAATTAGCCCCGCCATAACGCATTGCCAAAAAAAACCCCCCGAAACGTAAAAACAAAATTATTCGGGAAAAAATTAGCCCCGCCGCAACGCGTAGGTTCTTTTGCTTGTTATAAATATACACATTTACGGACAAAAACGAAGTTGTTTTGACTTCGGGCTAGCATAAAATTCGCAGGTTCTTTTGCTTGTAATGGGCTCCCATTTTGGGCCAGCCCGATTTTGGTTTTTTTTTTAATTATTTTTTTTGTTTTTTTTTTAAATTTGTATGCACAAAGTAGGAGGAAAAAAATATATTATAAAAGTTCCGATTTATTCAGATAAAAAAATACATGCGAAAACATCTTCGATACCTAATAACTTTAAAATAATCGATATAGTCACAAACGTACAACCCATTATATTAAAAAAAACCCATATAGCAAAAAAAAAAATAACACTTTAAACATGAGGCCCAACACATAAGCCATATAAAAAAAATGTTATTACTAAAATCTACATATTATGTCGACAAAACTAGCCTAAAATTCGCATAAAATGTGGCCCAAAGTAAAAAAAAAAACTAGCCCAAAATTAGCTTGAAATTGGGACCAAAAGTAAAAAAAATACAAAACGGTTTCCCTCAAACTTTAAAATATTTACGATTTTTTCTTACATAAAAAATTACGTAAAAAATTTACAAAAAAAAAAACACGTCAAGTTTTTTATTGTTCACAATATTTTACATTCATTCGGCCCAAAAAAAAGGATATCGAACCGTCCCAAAAAGAAAAATATTCGGGAAAATATAAATTAACCGTCCAACCCGCAATTTCTTTTTTTCCCGGGAATCGTACAAAAAAAAAGGAAATATCCGGGAAAAAATTAGACAAAAAAAATTGGCCCAAAGTAAAAAAATAAATACAAAACGGACCCTCACCTTTTAATTATTTACGATTTTCTTACACAAAATTTCGTAAAAAAATTTACAAAAAAGTCCAAAAAAAAAAGAAAATATTTGAGAAAAAATTAGCCTTTTTTGTCCCAACGCAACTTTTTTTTCCCCCGATATAACATAAAATACAATATTAAAATTAGCCCCGCCATAGCGCCATCGCTCAAAAAAAAACCCCCGAAACGGAGAAAAATAAAAATTATTCCGGAAAAAAACGCGCGCAACGGGCGGGTTCTTTTGCTTTGTTATTCATATTTATACATATAATCATTTTAGATGTCGCAAAGCACTGTTCACGTTAACAACTGCTCCTGGCCCAGCCCACACGATGTAACCCAACCCAGCTGAAAATGGCCCAATCTCAGGCCCAATTTTTTTTTTATACTTATGATGATACACACTCCAGAACCATCTCCTCCATTTTTCACCTCTCACTCGAGAACCATCTCCTCCACTCTTCACCTCTGAATATACTGTGTAAAAAAAATCAGCTTACCCACATCACAGGTATGGTATAATTGTTTTGTTTGATTATGAGATGTACCGGCGGCACCAATGAGGCCGAGCTATCTTCCTATTGGCATGGGTAAGCTTTGATTTCTCATACATCGGACCTTGAAGCTGCTACAAATGGGTTTCGTTTTATTGCTTCAAATTCCAGGTATGTGCTTTTACAAGATTCAACTTAACATTTAACTTTTCTTATACCTTGAAATTATTTAGGGTGTATCTGATTGTTTTCCTTAGTGTATGTTAAATTATTGCTTTTTTGATAATCATGTTTGCAGGGTGTTTTGTTTGGGAATGCCAATCTGGTTATTATTATATGTTAGTAAATTAGCACTCGCCAATAAGCAAGGTACTTTTCTTATCATCTTTAGTGGAACCTATACTGAGTACAAAAAAAAAAACCAGCCCCCCTATACCCACATCCCCATGTTATTGGTCTAATTGTTTTTATGTTTGATTATAAGCCCCTCCGCTCCCTCCACCGAGCACCGGGCACCAATGAGGCCGAGCTATCTTCCTATTGGCATGGGTAAGCTTTGATTTCTCATACATCGGACCTTGAAGCTGCTACAAATGGGTTTCGTTTTATTGCTTCAAATTCCAGGTATGTGCTTTTACAAGATTCAACTTAACATTTAACTTTTCTTATACCTTGAAATTATTTAGGGTGTATCTGATTGTTTTCCTTAGTGTATGTTAAATTATTGCTTTTTTGATAATCATGTTGAGGGTGTTTGGGATGCCAATCCTGGTTATCTTATTATATGTTAGTGAAATTAGCTACTTCAAATAAGCAAGGTACTTTTCTTATATATTAGTGAAATAAACTACAAATTGCAATTTCTTGGTGCGTGTGGGTTCCGGAATAGCTTATGTTCTACACTTATATAATTTTCCTAAGACATAACTACTTATCTGGCGTATGTTTTATGTCATAAATTTATGTAAGCCAAAAAGTTTCAAAATAAGCCACAAAAAGTGAGTTGCTAAAACAGAAGGTCAAAACCAAATAAGCCATAAGGCAGCTATATAAGCCGGAACAAACACCCATGTCATAAATCTGCGTGTTTTCATCAAGTGTTTACCATATATCCTCGTTTCGTTTCCTCGACTGACAAGATTTTACTTTGTTTGCAGCTTCACAGCCATAAGAAAATTAACACATCATGGGATGCTATTTTTACCTATTGGACGCACACTTAGGAGAGGAATGTTTCTAATTGATGAGGCCAAGGGTGCATCCTCTTATGGTGCGAGGTGAGTTGAAAATATGTATACTTATTGAATTTAAAGTAATTGATGTCGAACTCTTGATGGAATGAGGAAAAAGGCCGTAGTAAATCGCAGTTGCTTTTCTGGAGCCAAGTGAGTATATTCATAAGGCTTGTATCTTGGGGGGCAAACCACTACTACTTGGGCATTGTGGTCTGGCAGCAATCAGGCGGGGCTGTTTCGTACAACACCTATGTTCACATTTCTATTTTTAAATGTTGATGATCTTTCAACTCTAAACTGTGATAATAAGTTGCGATTGCGTTGTACTTGGTTGTGATGATCCTTTGACTATGTTGTGTTGTCGCGGAAAGTGGAAGGATGGCAGAATGCGAGAATTGCTCGCCTCAACAAACTCACGAAGCGCAGGACACAAACATCAATTAATTTGAGCCAATTTTGAAGGGATGCAATTTTGAGAGGTAAAGAATGGAGGAGATGGTTCTGGAGTGTATCTCATCATAAGTATAAAAAAAAGCCAGCATGGGATTGGGCCAAGGCAATTAGCCCAGTTGAGGCAAAAAATAGTCCGCAGAAGTTAAAACGGTGCCGATTTGATGGTCAAATGAATATATTTATAATGCCCGTATCTTGGCGGGGCAGCCACACTTGGATTGTGGTTGCAGCCATGGTGGGTGTTTGGTGTCGCATCTATGTTCGCATTTGTATTTTTAAATGTTGATAATCTTTCAACTTTCTGATGAGCCGGGTCACGGTTGAATATATTTCTAAACTGTGGTAATAAGCTGTGATTACGTTGTACTTGGCTGTGATGATCCTTTGACTATGTTGTGCTGTCGCGAAAAGTAGAAGGATAGCAGTGAGTGAGAATTGCTCGCCTCAGCAACCTCCATGAGCGCAGCCACGACATGAATTAATCTGAGCCAATTTTATCACGTATTTGTTGAAGGATGGAAATGTAAAATCTGTAGCTCGCCGAAGAGCTCGCACGCTCTCACGCGCCTACCTCTCTTGCCCACAATCCATAAGGCCCCCCTTTATAATTTCATTGACACCATACCCCGATGACCACTCGCACTTATCACTCGTCGCTTCCAGAAACATACCCTCTAGACAGGTCAGATTTATACGTTTAAAAAATGTGAGCGTTTTTTTTTGCCCGAAGATATCGTTACACAAAAGTTAGGGATTACATTATGGGGATTTTGGTTCTCTTTAGTGGTCTTGCAGGTATGTCGTCTGATTTCCTTTTTTTAATTTCGTGATAAGATACACTCTCTGGAACCATCTTCACCCTCCACCGTGCCAATTTTTTTTACCAAAATGCCAAAAACGGTAAGCCAAAAAAAGTCATCGGTGACAAAATACATATGTAAGTGCTTTTTCTTATCTGATTTGGTTTATATCAATTTACGCTTTCATATGCTTAATTGTAAGTTATAGTTATTTTGATTTTAAAGTTTGAATTAGGTTAGTGATGTATACTTTGAATTTAACTATAATATGTATACAAAAATAATTGTTACAGCTTATACATATGCAAAAAATTGATTCTTTAAATTAGGGTTTTGTCATAATCTAGGGGTTTTGTTAATTTCAGTTTGTTTAGTGATTTTTATAAAGTTTATGGTTCTTTTTTGTAGCTGGCCTGTGTGGGTGGGAAAGGCGAGCATTTCGAGTGGTTGCTGTTGCGGTACGTGAAACGTGAAGGGGGCTAGACGTCGGAAAGTTATGGTGGGCAAAGAATACCCCCAATTCAATGTGCATTTCAGATTTAGTCTACAAAATTGAATTTGAATCAGACGGAAATTGGAATTTCATATGTAACAAGTTTCCATATGGTGAGTCACAAATTTAATTTGTGTTATAATAAATTAGCGAGCGTTGATAGCATATATTGAGACTCCTATTTGTAACATATCAAGATAAAAGTCAGACGCTGACAAGAGAAGCAGCCGAGTTGTGTAAGTGGAGATCAGAGAGTACTAGCATTGTATTCAATATGATTACTAAGTTGATCTGCTGCTACTCCTTTTTTGATGATTCTTTTTGTTGTGCAGGTTTGACGGAAAATCGGTAGCGGAGAGGGCTTTAGGGTGAGGAGAGTATGCTTTTTCATTGCTTTGATCCTCCGCCTTCATGTTGTTGTTATTGTTAAAAAGTTGATCACTTACTTATGTTGTGTTGTGTACAGGTTTGGCTCGGGCACCGGTTGCGACGAAGGTACAAAAATAGATAATATACAATGTTTGTTGTATATGGGACTTAAACAGATGTTCCCAAGCAAATGAAGGACACAGATTCAGGTGCGTTTGGCTTACGAAACTGGTCAGATCTTCGTACTGGAGGTAACTATGCTTATTTTTTAATTGCCCAGATGATGTGCAAGTCTGTTTCTTTCACTGCCTATGCCTGTTGTAATTTAAGCGTGCGAATTTGTATATTTTGTAGTTTCGTAGCTCTTAGGTACACTAATTTTAGAATTATGGGCACATGAATGCCACACAAAGCTGATAAAGGTTTTTTTACCTTGCATTATTCCATGCCAGTATAACAAAATGCAAACGCTGGAAGTATAATAAATATCAAGTTAAAAACGCGTGACCCATGGTAGAAAACCTTGAGGTTTGACTCACTTACATTGTGAACAGGCGGAATGCATAAATCCAGTCTGCATAAACAGGCGATATCTCTTTATTATCATATACTATTAAAGCATGTTTGGTCTATAATTTTACATTTAATGTATTGTAGGCCTTGATATGTAATGTCTTGGAATTGGGCTACACTAGAACCAAATGTAGCTCTCATTTTTCTCTATAATATCGTATTGGATCCCCATTTGAACATTAAGGTAGTGAACATGAACTATACTTACATTAGTACTCTACTGAACTATCACTTTGAAAAAACATATACTTACATACGTTTAACCAAAGGAACCAAGCGGAACCAAAGTAAGCATAAATTCAAACTTTTAATAATCATTCGTACTTTCTTTTGATGGAATTTCTTGATTAAAGGGTGTTTGGATACGCTTTTTCTAAGTGATATTGTCGTCTTATCATTTTTGCAACATATGTAGGATGAACCCGATAGCAGACTCTACAAGAAATTTCTTCCGTAAGCCGCAGTGAGAAGAAATTAGATTTTCAGGTCCAAAGATAAGCCACCAGCTTAACTAAACATCCAAGGGAATTAAACATTATTTCGAAACGGAACGAAACTGAAGTAACGATTAACACTACAGTGATACACCTAAATAAGAAGTTTGTACAGGTGGCATTGGCAACGGTACTGCAGCTTTTTTCATAGATAGAGTAAGTGACGCTCAGGAATGTGGCAAATGAATTTATGGACACTGGATGCTACAGGCTTGGAGCTTGAACCAGATAGACTACACGTAAATAAACAGGCCAGGTCTGGTAATTGATTACAAAAATTTCCTGATTTATAGCGGTGTTGCAGATAAGCCTGCTAATTGATTACAAAAATCTTTGATTACGGCCAGGTCAAACTTTTCTAATTTTTGGGATTAGTATTCCTTTTCTTTTTAATTTTAATTTAATTTGGGTAATTATTTTGTGTGGTTCTTTGTTATATGCTAAACTTTTTGTAATTTTAAAACTCTTCGATTGTATCATTTATTGACTAAATTAGTGTCCTGTTAGAATTGCATATGTCAGATTATTAACTATGGTTAAAGTAATGATGATCATGTTTGGTGCTCACTGAGGACGCATTGTTCTTGCTCAGGCTTATGCTTTTATATGTGTAGTTTGAATGTGTTAGTCATGTAACATGAAATGTCAAGATGGTCTGATTATACTATAGATACGGTAGAGTAAATATGCAAAAGGCTAGAAGAAAAAGGCATGCGATAACAACCACCTTGGCACAGAAAGTTTACAATGTTTTAGCTTATTGCATGTTCAAGACCATAATTATTTCTTTACGAAACTGGACTTGAAATTCTGAAGTTGACTGAAATTGTGTAAAGCATGAAATATCGAATATAGGCCTTCTGAATATGCTAAATTTTACAAACTAGCCAGGATGGGAACATGCCCGCGCAGAAGGCGCGGGTCATTTTTCAGCCACTTAGATTGTTTCATCTTTGTTGCATTAGACCATCAATGCATCAGTGAATTTTGTCATCATGGCTACAATTCCGAAACATTTGTGTAGATTAACCTGTAGACTACACTAATGATGGTTATAGCCTCTCTGTTATTTGTTAATATTTTTGTCATCATAAAAAAACCCCGCCCCGCAGCAACGCGCGGGTACTTTAGCTTGTTGAAATATATATCAAAAGTGGCCGACGGCGTTTTCGTCGTTTTCGAATTTGGTCCAATAACTAAAACACAACCCAAATAGAAATAACAAACTCCCCCCCCCCCTCCCCCCCCCCCTGTGCCCAAGTCCCAAAAGTTATTAAAAAAAAATAACCTCCCCCTCTTTTTTCACAAAAAACGTTACCCATTTAACTTTTAATTATTTACGACTTTTTTATATAATAAACTTTATTTACCAACTATATAACACATATTTACCGATTCATTCAGATAAAAAAATACCTGCTAAAAGATCTTCGAATTGCGAACAAAACTAGCCCAATATTGCAATGCTTCTGAAAGTTTAATATAAATAGGAAAAAAAACTTACAAATCGTACCCTCAACTTTTAGCTATTTACGACTTCATTCAGTTAAAAAAATACCCGTGGAAAGATCTTTGAATTGCGAACAAAACGAGCCCATTAACGCGTGGACACATTTCCCCTCAACATTCATTCGAAGCAGATTTACGAAAAATTATGCTCCGCGGAAACGCGCGGGCTACGTAATCAAATCGCAAAAACAAATCCCGCCGCAACGCGCGGTAGGTCCAGCTCTTATGCACTCAAAAACCGCCCTACGCTAAGCAAAAAAAAATTAATAAAAAAAATAAAAAATTTAACGCCTCGCAGCAACGCGCAGACAATTATACTTGTTATAATTAAAAAATAACAAATATTGGCTTGTTTATGAGGCTTTACAAGCACTAATTTTTTGCTTTAAAATGTAATGCATCGAGTGTAAAATCTTATTATCAAAATGCTAGATAACAAAATATTAAGAACACATTAACTCAATTCCTCTATTTTGAACATCAACTCATTTTGCTTTACAAATGATTTATTTCTCACGCTCACTCTCGCCTAGCCTATCGGTAATCCTTCCCCTTCCCCCCCCCCACATCTGCCCTTTGGGTTAGGTCCTCAAGGATTATCATGGTCAGAAGGAGGTTTCGATTACAAATGGTTGTAGCTTCAAGGGCATTTAGGCATAACATTGTTGGTACCTTCAATTTTTCCACTCGAAGGTATTATCTTATCTAAACACTTTTCGTTTTAAGCAAGGTTTGTTGGCCCCCCCCCCCCAACCCCGTTATTCGATTTTGGAAAGATATTTGGGTAGGCGAGACTCCTTTTTTTACAAGATACAATCGGCTCTATCATCTTGATCAAGACAAAGATTGTCTTATCATTTTTTTTGAACGGCAACTTTAATAAAAAAACTAGCAAGGAGCTAGAAAGACATTACAAAGAAATAAGATAGGGGTATTTTTTTAACCCCCCCCCCAATTACTCCCCCAAATAAAAATCCTCCCAACACACCCCCCTCCTCTCCTCGACTCTACTAGAACACCATAAAAAGGACCAAATGTGAAACAATGTCATCAAAATGTTCGAACGATTTAGGAGGAGAAGCGTCAAAGACCAACTGATTTCGGAAGCCTCCAAATCCGCACCAAAGCCAAACCATTAAAAAAAAACCACTTTATAAATTAGACTGAGATGGGAAGAAAGAAAGTCGAAAGGATAAGAACCAAGATCCCAATCCGAGAAAAGAACAAATCTCTTGCCAATGCCAAATCCCACCACGGCTATTTTTACGAAGAAATCAACCCGTGCCACGTCACATCGAAAGAAAACATGCTGAACATCCTATAGCCAGCATTACAAAGAGGACCAATGAAGATACAACAAAATACCTCTACGGCAAGATTGACTCTAGTAGGTAACCTATCAGCCGAGACGCCAAGAAAAAACATTAACTGTAATGGGAATGAATTTTACGTCCATCTCGTTGCAACATCCGGACGCAGGGAGGAAGAAGTCATCAATAAAGTTTCTGATGTACTTTAACCTTGAACTTCCATCTCCCGACAAATACACGTCCACTTATCTTTGGAAGACGTACGAGGACACCGAGTTCATAATTGAAGAAAAAGGTCCATCCCACTGCGCGCTCAGCTCCCATCAAGCAGTCCGGCGAATAGAAGCTGGGGGTGAGCTGAAGAAGCTCCCATTTTATTAGCCACCACAATCTCCTTATCCAATTCGAGAGCAAACAAACGGGGAAACTGAACACAAAGAGGGGCATCAGCTAACCATTATATCATACCAAAAAAACTAGTAGAAGACCGTCCCCAAATCCGCTTCTTACAATGCGAAAAATAAATCAAAACCAGATTCTTTCAAAGATTTTAACTTAACGTAAATAGAGCTCAAAATCGAGGGTTTTGATCGGGTCACATGAAGATCAAACTTTGAGCCATAAATCGCTTGACAATAACTTTACACCATAAAGCCATACGCCAGAAATTGAAATGAAGCGCCACACCGACTCACAAAAGGGAAACGATTCAACGCGAAGACTTGAGACACAAGACCACGTTAGGTTTGGACGCTAAGACATTGTTTTTATACCAAGCTACCACGAAATCTTCCTATCCGAAGAAGAATCAACACGTTTTGAAGGAACTTACTACGGATAGAACCATAGTCAATAAACACGCCTTTTGGAACCTTAAAGATTGACATATAATAAATTAGAGAGGCCCTAAGAACGGATTTAAGAAGGGTCAATCTGCCGTCTATGGAAAGGGTTTTAACCTTCCATTTAGATAACCGGGCTTGGAGTTTGTTCACCAAGCCAACCCAAGCCGACTTTCGAGACATACACTCCCAACCCGATCACAAAGATAACGACAAAGGAGTGTTCAACATGCACCACCCTCGATTCCTATTCGCCGCCTGCACAACAACATTTGAGAATACCCCGACACCCAAAGGACTTGGCTCTTAGCAATGTTGATTCATTAAGACCCGACGAAAGATGGAAGCAATTAAGATACTTTAACAATATTATCGTTAGTTCTGTTCGGACCACTTCAATGAACAGGCATCGGTCAGCATAAAAAAAGATGAAGAAATATTAACGAGCATGCAATTGAAACCTTTTTAAACAAGTCCCTTATCATCACAACACGGGAGAAAGGCGACTATGTAACGACATCCATAATAGACCCCCCCCTCGCCACCTACCTCATTCCCCTCCTCTCCCTCCCCCGGGGGCCAAAGGCATCACCTTGTTTCAACCCAAAGCCAACAAAGGGAACGCACCGACCCCCCCGGACGTTGGGTACCATTAACCATTATGGAAGCCATGGAGGATGTAAAAAGTTCACGATCCACTACACCAATTCGCCCAAACATAAGCTATGAAGATATCCAAGAGATAATCCTACCGAACCGAATCTACGCCTTAGCAAAATCAACCTTAAAAAACATTAGCTTGCTTCTTTTTTCTATTACACCAGTTTAAAATCTCATTTAGATAAAAGGATGCGTTACCAATATTTGTTATGCAACAAAGGCCGATTGAGTTCGGAAACTCAATCGGATATAACAGTAGCCATACGATTAGCTAAGACTTTCGTGTATCACCTTTATAAACGCATCCAATCAAACTGATGGCCGAAAATCATTAACGAACTTAGCATCATTAAACTTAGGAATTAAGGCGGATGAAAGACGAGTTACACCCCTTTGGAAAAAGTTACAGACTTAAAAATATAGTATACCCGCATCGCAAAAATCCGCTCCAACAAGACTCCAATACTTTCTAACAAATAATTCAAAACTTATAACAAGTAGAGGCCAGGAGACTTATTATCGCCTCAGTTCCAACAGGCCCTATACGAATTCATCCCTCGATACTGCCCTATCCGTATCTACCTGATCCGAAGATAATCCGATTATGAAAAGGAGCTTATGTTTGGACGATCTATGACACCGGTTGCTGAAATCAAACTTCAAAGTGATTCTTAAATGCATCCTTTCACAATACTCGGATAGTCCACCAAGTGCCCTCAACGAAACACCTACGAATCGAACTGAGACCTTTTCTTATTAATAATACCATGAATGAATTTAGAATTCTCATCTCCTTCGATAGCCCATTTTGATTTTATGATTTTTGACCAGAGCCTTAACCTCCAAAAGTTTAAGTATCTTGCAGAGCCGTCGGTTTTTAGGATCCATTCGATTGAAGAAGGATGTCATCAGACCGTTCCCTTTCCAAGTGTCTTTCATCGCTAGAGATCAAATCATTCTCGTCAGGCACTCTAACAAAGCAAAAATTAACAGAAATTCTTTGTGTTATGAAGATGAACTTTTTATCTTTAACCCATAACGAATAATAGACTTAAGGTCTTAGCAATTTCTCTTGAACCTAACCATAGCTTGGAATCAGAATGCGGAAAAAGACAAACCACGCATGCTTCACCATCGAATCAAAACCCTCCATCCTTAACCAGATTGATAGAACCAAAACGGAAGTCGGACCAAAATCAGACTAATCTTCCATCAAAAGAAAGGCGATGACTCGGAACAGTGAACGGTCAAGACACCAAAGCTGAAATAGAGGTTTAAAGCGAGATGATAATACTTCCGTACAAGGGGGGGAAAAGCGATCTAATTTACTCATTTTGGAGGCTGAGGGATGCGGCCAAGGTAAAACGTGTACCCTTCTACCTTGCACATCCACAAGACAGAAGACACAATAAAACGATCAAAACACCGTTGCACTAGGAACCATTGAAAGACGAACCACGTCATTTCATCCCATATTCCGACGTCCATTAAAGTCCCAAAATAATAAGCTCTCCGCCCGTTCCATCTCCGCTACCACAGATTAGATTAAAATAATCCAAAGAGCCTTTTCTCCCAGGCTGTTGAGGAGGTAAAAAACCGCCACCAAAAGGATCTTTGACATTACGAGAGGTAACCATTGTGCGTAAATAGCTATAAAATTATCAGAAAGAGGAATAGTAGCGCCATCATCTTCAGAGATAGAAGCCTCCCGGAGGGTGGCATCATATTTTTAGGTAGGGACAAATAAGGAAAAACAAAATATGACTTGAGAGCGACCAAAAGATGAACAACATAATGATAATCCACATAGCGTTATATTTTTTAACAAACAAATGCTAGTAACAGGAAGAAAGCCTTGTGGTAAGCCCTAGAAATAAGCAGGTCCATATCTGCTTATTTAACCCAAAATAAGCAACTTTTGGTCCTGCTTAAATAAGCCTTAGAAATAAGCCCTAGAAATAAGCAGGTCCATATCTGCTTATTCCAAGATAACAAACATAGCGTTATATGTGGAGGCTTTCCTTGGACCGACTCCCTCATAGATTGAATCTCTCTTCGTGTGGTATGGATATTCCGGCCATCTCTTGTCCTTCTTGCAATGCCAATGTTGAATCTGCTAATCATGTTTTCTTCGAATGCGACATTGCTACCGATATGTGGAAGCTCGTTTTTAGATGGTGTGATATTCCTCTTTTTCAAGCTTCTTCTTAGGATTCTTTCAATGATTGGATCATCTCTTGGCATGCTTCTAAAGAGAGAAAAACACAGGTTTTATGTTATTACTACTTCGATTCTTTGGTGGTTTTGGAGATACCGAAATAGCGTCATGTTTAACTCTCAACCGTTGAGAAAAATTGATCTATTCGATAATGTTCGTATCTCTTCATTTTCGTGGCTTCACAATAGGGACCATATGAAGTTATCTTGGAATGACTGGCTTATGTACCCCTTTCGATCACGCGTAATGGCAATGGTTAGAGCTGCTTTTGGTTTTTTCCTGAAGGTGGCGTTCAAGTTCGCTGGGTTGGCATACCTGTACGCCAAGGTTTTTTCGTTTGGCATCTTCGTCGGTTTTGAGGATGGTTCTTCTTTTCATCCTTCTCTCGGGACTTGTTTGGGGTTTCATCAAAATCCATCCCGAAGTGAAAACGAGTGGCTCGGCCTCCGGGATAGGAGGTTTTTCTTTTGCCGAAGTGAAAACCGATCCATCGGCCTTCGTGTCAAAAGTTTTTTCATCCCTTTTGATTCCCTCGCAGTTAAAGTCTCGGGATTTTACCATTTTTTGATGTTATGTAATTCTTTTTGTTGACTCTATTGTACTTTAAGCTTCTAGCGTCTTGCTAGAGTCTTTTTTATATATATTCCATCTTTGCCGTTCAAAAAAAAAGCAGATTATCATTATGTGGTTCCTGCCCTTAACTCACTCATACATTTTTTCTTTCGCCTATTCATAAGCCTGCTAAAATACAAATCTCTCTTTCTCTAAACAGGTCCATATCTGCTTATTTGGGTTGTTTGATGGAGCTTGCTTATAAGCATGTGTATTCTGGAGCATATATATTGTAACCTTATACATTTCATAATGTTCTTAGAAGTTAAGATGTGAAGCATGAATATGATTTCAGATGTGAAGCGGTTAGTTAATCCTTTCTAATCAATCCAAAAGAATATGACCCGACACTAACACCCAGTTTTTGTATGGTCACCTTTTACTGATAACTACAAACGATATGGAACCAAACAACTTTTTAATAACATAGCTCACCACCTAAGGTATGAAATTTTGTAGCTAAAAACCAACATACTTGTATGCCTTAAAAAAAATGAATTTTCATGCAAGCCGTGTGGGTCCACCAACGGTAAAAATAAAAAATTAACGTCTCACAACAACGCGCGAAAAATTAACGCCCGCAGCAACGCGCGAGTAATCTTGCTTGTTACTTTTCATTAGAAACCTTTTTTAGCTAGTTAAAGTGTTTACTTTTCAACAAGTGCATGAACTTGGCCTTCTTGGACGTACTCTTTATGACTATGCATATTTTGCAATAAACTCCATTCCATTTACATAAAAAAACAACAAACATCATGAACCAAATTAGAAAAATATAAGTCGATGATATGCATGCAAATGTTACGGTTTCAAGATTAATCAGATGAGACCACGTACAATTGAGTCCAAATGTCTCGCCTTTCTCGGATAACCAGAACAAAGAAAAGCATATTTATTTACCCGGTTTTAACTCACTAATAACAAATTTTGTTGTAAGGACACATCCTCACTACAAAGTGACTTTTCATGCAACACACAAACTTTAAACAATGTCTACTTGCCATCATCGTTACAAAATAATCACTTGTAAACAATATTATTGTTACTTTGTCCTTCAACTTTTTGTTTTCTTTAAATAGAAAGTGTTTGTGAATAGCAAGCTCACTATATGTATGTGTTTGTATACGTATAAAACTTAACTTTGTAAAACATTTCATAAAGACTCAAAAATTGATCAACCTGAAGAACAAAAGATTTCACAGTTGTAACAAGAAACAGTCTTGATTTCGAGTATCTATTTATTATTATTGTATGATAGTGCATATCATGTTAAAGTTTTTAATATTTGTATCGGTTGTGTTCACTTCTTCTCGAATGGTATACTTATGATTCACATAGATATATGAGATGTTATAATTTATAAAACCTCAATGGGTATATATTATTGTAATTGTAATTGTGATTTGTACATTAGATTGTATGTGTATTTATACTAATGTCATAGCTTAGAGATTAAGCAACTAACACATAACCTAATGGGTACGGCCCATCTATACATTGGACCGGCCCATCTAATCTAGTTTGGTCTAACACGCCCCCGCAAGCTAAGGACGGAGCTTGGATCTTAGAAAGAGGAATCGAGAAGTTGATAATGACTTTGTAAAGATATCTGCAATTTGATCATGTGTAGATATATGTTGAACTCGAAGATCTCCTTGAGCAACCTTTTCTCGAACAAAGTGATAGTCTATTTCCACGTGTTTTGTACGCGCATGAAAGATAGGGTTAGCTGACAAGTATGTTGCACCAAGATTGTCACACCAAGATTGTCACACCATAGTATAGGAGTTGAAGATGAACGGATTCCAAGCTCATTAAGAAGAGCTTGAAGCCATGTGAGCTCAGAAACAGTGTCAGCAAGAGCCTTCTTTGGGTGCCTATGTTTTCCCCATCTTCGTCCGTATAATCGTCACAAAATGGATTTCCGTTCCACTCCGTGTGTCTTTCTTGGCTACAGCCCCTCCCATCATGGATATCGTTGTCTTGATATCTCTACCAAGCGTCTTTATATTGCTCAACATGTGTTGGTGATTTTAGTGTCATCAATGGCCATTTAGGTAATGACGATTTACTAGAGACTAATGAGATTTCATACTTAGCT
>BQNB010067718.1:3055-34099 GCA_026074375.1 Tanacetum coccineum | reverse complement strand
TTTTTGAGTTGTTTTTCCTCCATATGACCCATTTCATCCATTTCGTGTACTTGTAAGTTTCTAAACTTGTTCCATAAGCTCTTGTATCATTATAGATCTTGTATGAACTTTTTTTAATCATTTGAATAAGCTAAACAACATGTTTGGTTTTCCTAAACCAAACCAAACCCTAATTTGCACCCTAAAACCCTAAAAAGCCATTTTCATGTACATAATAAGCTAAAAGCTAAAAGCTATAAGCTGGTATTATAAGCTATTTCAATAAGCTCATTTATCATTTCTATAAGCTTGAAAACTAATCCTAAAGCCTTAAACCTATCGGGTTAATCATTTTAAACCAAACGAACCCGTTTTGGATTTTTAAGCTCATAAGCTCTTTCTATAAGCTTTACGCTTGTAAACTTAACTTATTTTAGCTTATTCTAATAAGCCATAAGCTGTCAAACTCTTTTGGATTTCAAAAATATCAATATTATGGTTTTTGGACTTAATTCGGAAATGTTTTCATGCAAAGGGGTATATATTGTAAATTCTTGAAACATATAACTAGAGGGCTGAAAATGTAATTATCCTAAAGTTAAACTTCATGAGTGGTTTTTTCATATTTGAAAGTTAAAGGTTTAATGTTTTAAAAATATAATTAAAGGGTTAATTTTGTAAATATATATATATCAAGGGTATATATTGTCATTTTCTTATTCTCAAAGGTATAAATGAAATATTTTTATATTAATTATAAAAATATATATTTAAATATTATAAGACTCAATTTTATTAAAACCCGACACATTTGTCGTTATCATTCATCGATCAAAACACTATAAAACAATTATGTTATAAATATAGCATAATTTATCATCCACTAGCTTTTGAAGAAACTTAAAAATAATAAAATCTTATCATTTAAACTATAACGTATCATGTTACTAGAGAGTTTCATGTGAGCGGATTCATTTGGGTAAACATTTTGACGAGTTGCCGGATTGACAATTTAAAGTGTCCTAGCTCCTCAAACGTTTACTACATGACCTCTGGATTATGATAGCTCGAATAGTGATACGATGTTTTCATAAGTTAACAAACCAAAATCATTTACGTTAAACTTTATGAAATAAAGTTTGTAATATCAACAATCAAACTAAGACTTGACATATTACCCCAGGTTGCGTGACGAGGCTGTTTACTCTCATTTGAATTAAATTTCAAATCAATCAACTACCTTGATAAGGTGAGTTCATAGTCACACCTTTACATATTTTCTAAAATCTCATGGGGAGACACATGCTATAAACCATGAATACAAGTATTTTCAACTGTATGCTATCCTGATATATTATTGCCTAAGTTTGCCTTCACTGCCAGTATTTCTTAATCATGAACCATTAGTCACTTGCGAGTGAACGTGAATATTGTGGATAGATCTATTGGGGGTGACGACTCCCGTTGGTGTACCCGTACATGGGGTAACAAAACGCACTATATTTGAGAACAAAGAATAACTTTGTCAAGTTACCTTTCCTTAAGGACAGTTTTCCTTCAAGTCGTTAAATTGACTTTGGATGTTAATGTTTGGTTGCATAAGCTTAGGGCAATAATACTGTTTTTCCTGATAATTGTATGTGTTTCAATTATTACCACTTATGATGACTTGTATTCGATTATTACATTTCAAACCTGTGAATTTCACTCAACCGTTGTGTTGACCCTTTTAGCATGTTTATCTCAGGTAATTAATCAAACTATGGCACGGAGTGTCATTGGACATGAGGACGTCCAAACCTGTTATCATTCAACTTTATGTTTTGAAATGTATTTTGGGACCTTTTTGGTAAAAACTCTGATGAATAATGAATGATAACTTATCTTTAAAAAACATCTCTTTTGAGTCGTTTTCTATTATCGTGACTATGATTCATGAAGTAATACCCCAGATTAGCTTCCACTGTTATATGTCAAATATGAAGGTGTTACAAAATGCGATTATCCAGAGGAACCCACATCAACCGAACAATCTCTTACGATTCGATGAACAAGTGTGATAAGTTATGAGACAAATCAAATCGTCACAAACGCATCAAAACCTCACTATAACAAAATCGTTAACTTTTCACACTTATTATGGCATGTCTTCACACTTTAAAGTGTGTGAATTTGAAAAGTTCACCCTAAGCTTGGTGTGAACCAATTGGGTGTAACAAATAATTTCACACTTAAAACTAGTTTCCTAACGAATAATCACTAATAAAAAACCCTTTGCGATACCCCACAACAGAAACCCTTACCGATTTGCTAATTCTACTCTATCCCTTAAATTTGATCGCTGCTCCTAAACTAACCAAGAATTCATACATCGATTATGTTTTTTGCACTTTAATCTCTTGATTTTAGTTGCATTAACATTCTCTTTATCTAGATCTGAATTGTTTTAGGTGTTAGGGTTTCGAACTTTAGGGTTTTTTAAATCGCCTCGTGTTAGGGTTTCGTTCCTATTCCTTGTTGTGAGACCTACTGCTGTCAATCGCTTGCTAATCCCGTACTTTATTGATCAATATTCGTTGCTTAGGGATTTGGTGTTTTTGTTTGTTTGATTTATTGTTGTGCGTTTAACTCAAACCCTAATTCTGTTACGGTTCTCGATGGTGAAGATTGTTGTTGTCTTCTTGGTTTATGGTACTTGAGTAAGGTTTAATTGTGGGTTGCTAGACTGTGTTTTGGTTTGTTACATGAAGCGTGGTTTCTTGAGTCAAAAAAGGAGTAGGACAGGAGAGGTGTAAAGGAGAAGGATGCAAACGTTGTGAGTCTAAAGGTAGTCAAAGATGGTGTCGTACCATCTGTTACTGTTGTTTCGGGTAATACACATGTGGAGAATATAGGACAGGTGTCTACCGGTCCATCACTACCTACGGTGGTTGACTTAATGATGGAGAAGGATAAGTTAAGCTCTTTGGAAGATACTACAATTCCAGAATCTTTTCCACCATTATCTACGCCGGTTACTACGGTTGATAATGCCCTTGGTAAGTCTTCGTATGCTAATATAACTAGTAAACCAAGTGGGAAGAAAGCGAATATACGTACGTTGTTTACACCTGGGGGTAATGAGATTGATGTGGTTGTTCCGGTAGATTCTATTCGGGCTATTAGTGAACGATTTGCTAATACAGCTTATGGTTTTTTCTTGGGAAAAAAGGTGGTATACCCTGTTGTTGCTAACTATGTTAGGAATACCTGGGGTAAATATGGGCTTATTCACTCAATGTTTAGCTCGTCTACCGGTTAATTCTCCTTTTAATTTAGCTCCATGGATGGATTAGATGATATGCTTGAGAATGGTCCATGGTTTATTCGAAATAACCCGCTTATCCTGAAGAAATGGCATCCGAATGAAAACCTATTGAAGGAAGATGTTAGTACTGTTCCAGTTTAGGTTAAACTCCATGGTGTACCTGTTACGGCATTCAGCGAGGATGGCTTGAGTGCCATTGCTACTAAACTGGGTACTCCTCTCATGCTTGACTCTTATACATCTGATATGTGTATGCAATCATGGGGTAGGTCAAGTTATGCTAGAGTTATGATTGAACTTCGTGCTGATGTGGAGTTGAAAGATAACATTGTTGTGGTTATGCCTAAAATTACTAGGGAGGGCCATTACATATGTAATGTCCGTGTTGAGTAGGGTTTAGGGTTTAGGGTTTAGGGTTTAGGGTTTAGGGTTTGAAGGTAAACTTAGGCTGTTGGATAATGACGGGAACCCGTTAGTTCCTACGGGTATTATGGAAAGTGATAGTGAAGTGGAAGTGGTTTTTGATGAAACTGCTAACTTAAGGATTTCAACGAGTAGTAAAGATGGAAGTGATAAAGGTTATGGTACTAATAGCTTGTTGGAACAATGGAGGGATTCTTATCCGGATAATGATGATTATGACCCGTATGATGACGATATGTATGAGAATCATGATTTGTCCGAGCACCTTCAGTCTATTTGTGATAATCTTGATATCACGGTCCGTGGCAGGAAGAAGAAATAGAGTTTTTGATGTTTGTTGAGTCAATTGTAATCTAGTTTTAATAGTATCCTCCTATGGAGTAGTTGTGTTTGTTATGTTCGCTTTTTGCCTATGTAACGGGCTGAGATGTGGGACTTACCCACATCCTTTATACTGAATCGCGTTTTTGGAGTAATACATTTACCGGGGAAACCCTTTATCCAAAATAATTTCACCCAAAATAATTTCACACTTCTAAGTGTGAAGATTTATAAAAAACTTCACACTTTATAGTGTGAAGATTTTGAACCAATTCTTCACACTCTCATTTGTGATGGTTATGATTTATAAAACAATTCTTCACAATTTTAAGTGTGAACTTTTAATTCTTCACACTTTTAAGTGTGAGAATTTTGAAACAATTCTTAGCACTTATAAGTGTGAATATCCTAAAAATAAAGTTCACGCTTTATAAAGTGTGAAGAAAAAAGCGTGAACAAATGACAAATTTGTTGTAGTGCCTCCGTGCTGATTTTGTCTAACGTTTTTCTCGTAATGTTTAATTTCAGTTTTAAATGTAATATTTTAATATGTCAAGTCTATGTAATGTTTTAATTTATGAATCTAAGTTTTTAATTTTTTACGTTTACGTTTACATTTACGTTTTTAGTTTATGAATAACAATATTTAAATAAAAAAATGGTATGAAAGGTGAGGGGAAGGTAACCAAAACGGGTGAAAGGTTAAAAGGAGTGAGAGGAAAAAGAAAGCTAATGTGACGGTGATGTGAAAGTTGAGGAAAGGTGACCACTACTTTCGGTCTTGGCAGACGTTGCACCCAAGCATGCTTTAGCGACAGGACTAATACTAGGATTGACGATGACATTTGCCTAAATCACGTTTGATTTACACTTTGGTATCCATGAACGAATATTTACATGTGTACTAACATCACCTTTTTAGGTATGTGAAAGATTATTCCCATCAGCAAAGTTACTCCTTTTTGCACGAAAAAGATGAGAAAAATAAAAGAAATAAAAGGTATATGGCAATAGAATTATTACGACTTGCTTTATTGGTGCAAAGTTTGAATGCTTTAACTGCCCTAAATTACACGTTTATACACGATAGAAAATAATTCACAGCCATAACACAATTGAAAATTTATCATGAAAATGTTGTTGGTTTGGCGGACAACTCTAAATTAGAATAATATGATGTTTTCACTCTTCTCGCAAACCAGGGAGACTTGGGTTCGAACTTATAACCAATTGTATTTTCATTGACGGCACGAGGGTGGGTCTCGTGGACCTCGAGACACTCATGAATTTTTACGGCCAAATGATGATACTTTTAAATAATGTCAAATTTTTGGAATGCACCTTGTGCGAGCGATAAGAGAAATGAAATGAGAAAATAATAACGTGACATGACGTGTCACTTTTTTTTAGTTTTGTCTCATGTTAGTAGACACCTTGCTCTAAGACAATAAGTAATGGCGACCATATCAAGCCTCTTAGTACTTGATCGCTTCCTTATTTAGAAGATGTGACTATTCGGCTTCCAGATGTTCGGATTAAATACTTAAATCCCCACCAACTCCCTTACGGCTCTCGATAGGTTTTGGTCTGTATATTACCCTTCCTTCTTAATATTGACAAAACTGATTTTGGTCTTACTCCGCTTCAAATTGTATAATCTTGGCTTCTGATGAGATGGTTTTGATAACCTCATTAAAGAGGATATGGGAATTGCTTGTGATTCTAATTTCAAATGTCATGAAAAGTTTCGCTCGCCTCAAGGATAAGATCAAAAACAATGGAGCAACAATCCATAGACGTTGGAAAGAAACAAATAAAAAGTTGGCTATTTGAGGAATGTAATTCAATTGAGAAATGGATGATGAAGGGATCGTCTATGCTTCCGCAATGATCACCCGCCTCATCCTTCTTCAAGATAAGAATGTGAATTTAAAAGATCGAATTAAAGTTTGCTTCATGATGGATATTATTCAAAAAGCTCATGTCAAATGGGATATAGAAGGGGATGAAAATTCTAAATTCTTCCATGGGCTCATCAACCAAAAAAGGCGGAATCAGATGATCAATCGAGTATTTGGTGAATGGAAATTGGTCACTGAACCCTTGTTGATCAACGGATGCCTTCCTTCATTCTATAAAAGGAAATTCCCAAGCTAAGATTCACAAGGTTATGTTCTCTAACCTTCCTCATTCTCATTCACCTTAAATTGCATGGTTCCGAAAACTAGTGAAAGACAGGTTACCCTTGAGGAAATTAAGGGGGAAGCTTGTTTTGGGATTGTGGAAGTAGTTAAAGCTCCGGGAACGGGATGGTTACTTTTTGCTTTGTGAAGAAGTATTGGAGGCACACTATTCAGAAGGATCTATATGATTTTGTTAACTTATTTCTTTGCTTTTGTGTTATGGCCTAATGGTGTAATTCCATCGTTTTTCTCCCTTATCCCAAAGGTCAACAACCCTACCTTTAATCACTGACTTTCGCCTATTTGCTTATTGGTATACACTATAAGATCATTGCCAAGGATTTTTTTTAGGCTAACCGTTTATCTAAATTGCTTGACAAGATTGTTAAGCAAGGAACAGTCTGGCGTTTATTGTCTGGTCGTCATCAAATTCTTGATGGCCCTGTTATTATATGCGGAAATCTTTGTGTGGTTAAAAATACGAAAAAAGATGTCTCCATTTTTAATAGTGGACTTTGAAAGGCTTTTGATTCCATTAGTGGAATTACTTGATTCACATTCTGACAGTTTGGGATTTGGGAATATATAAGGTGCTGCTTGGATTTAAAAGCTTGTCTCAATTCTAGAGGTGCTTCTTTTCTTATTAATGGTCAGCCCTTAATCTGAGTTTGTCCATTATGCGTTTGCTAAGTCTCTTAGGCAAAGGAGAATCCTCTATCTCCTTTCCTTTTCATCTCGGTTAGGAAGGTCTCCATAATGATTTTTGGAGGATAGCAATGGGAAATGGTTTGATTATGTGTCTCAATTATTAAGAATTCTCTATCAATTGTTTCTCCAGCTTTTCTATGCAATGATTTGTGTTCATTACAACAGATTGCGAATGCTAAAGACCATGGATAATTATCTTTCGTGTTCTCAATTAGCGTGTCATCTTCTACTTAATAACAATCATCTTTTTTTTTTTCTATCTAGCCTGAGGTCTCCAGGATAATATCATCACGTCTAATATTAAATGGTATGGGGGTTTAATAAGATGAAGTTTTAAAGTATGGCTTGCCGCAATGTGGGTGGTCTGCCAGAGTGAATGTCCCTGTTTTCTATTATTTTGGTCTCCACATTGGTTCCAATATGTAGTACTATTGCTAGCTGGATGATGCTTACTGTTGATCGGTGTGTTTTTCATATTGAGGCTGTTCTCTTGGAAAGCTTAATCTTTCAGTCGATTGGGGGTCGTTTGATTTCTTATAAGTCTGTGCTTGGTAGTCATTGGTATTCTAGACTATCTAGTCGATTTTCAGAGCACCCGTGAATTCGGTTCCTTCAAGGCCTGGAGAGAAAGAATTCGGGCTAATTTTTTTTCTGGGTGGTAATAAGATAAAAACAAAATGGCTTGGGTCGCAACTATGGCCTGTATTTATTCTGAATTCTTTCGATAAGTGAGGTTTAAACATTGGCAGTATTAAAGCTCTTTTCAACCTTTGTCTCTTCTTCAAAAATGGCGGTGGGAGGTTAACTTTTGTTCCTTCTAACGCCCTTTTGGGTTCAGGTCATCAAAGCTTTATCATGGTCTTAAGAATGGAGGTTGTTCGATAGGCAACATGTTGTGTCAGCTTCGGAAGCGGTCATCTTGAGAGGCTTAGAGTACATTGTTGGAACCTCCAATTTTCTTCACTCGAAAGGTATTAGCTCTATCTAACAATTTTAGTTGTAAAGCAGGTTGTGACACTCGTATTCGTTTTTGGAAGATATTTGGTGTTCTAAGGCCGAGACTCTCTTTTTACAAGGTACAATCGGCTATATCATCTTGATATAAGACAAAGATTGTCTTATCATTGACTCGTATTATAATGGGCAATGGTCTTGGAATTAGTCTCGGAACCAATCTTGGTGTTTAGAAATATTGCCTAATTTCTCGATGACATGTTAAATGATAATCGGTCAACTAAATTATTGTGTTAATGAAGATACTGGTACTTGGAGTCTGGTAGTAATGGTACTTTTACCGTTAAGGGATGCTCGTTATAGGATTATTGACCAAAAATTTTATCCTCTCCACCACTCTTGCTTCATACTACTCTTATTGAGTAAATCTATCACCCGGAAAGGTCAATGTGTTTTTGTGGAGGCTTTTCCTTGGACCGTCTCCCTCCGAGATTGAATCTCTCTTCGCGTGGTATGGATATTCCGGCCATCTCTTGTCCTTCTTGCAATGCCAATGTTGAATCTGCTAATCATGTTTTCTTCGAATGCGACATTGCTACCGATATGTGGAAGCTCGTTTTTAGATGGTGTGGTATTCCTCTTTTTCAAGCTTCTTCTTGGGATTCTTTCAATGATTGGATCATCTCTTGGCATGCTTCTAAAGAGAAAAAACACAGGTTTCTTTGTTTATTTCATTCGGTTCTTTGGTGGCTTTGGAGATACCGAACGAAAATAGCGCTCACGTTTAGTCTCAACCGTTGAGGAAAGTGAATATGATCTATATCGATAATGTTTTCGTTTCTCTTCTTTTTGTCGTTCGGCTTCACAATAGGGACCATATGAAGTTATCTTGGAATGACTGGCTTATGTATCCCCTTTCGAATTACGCGGCGTAATGGCAATGGTTAGAGCTGCTTTTGGTTTTTTCCTGAAGCTGGCGTTCAAGTTCGCTGGGTTGGGATTACTGTTACGCAAGGTTTTATCGTTTTGGCATCTTCTTCTCGGTTTTGAGGTGGTTTCTTCTTTTTTTTACATTCTCTCGGGTACTTGTTGGGGTTTCATCAAAATCCATCCCGATGTGGAAAACCGGTGGCTCACGGCCTCGGGATGGAGGGGAATTTTTTTCCGAAGGTGGAAAACCGATCCATCGGCCCTTCGTGTCAACAGTTTTTTTCAATCCTTTGATTCCTCGCAGAGTTAAAGTCTCGGGATTTTACATTTTTTGATGTTATGTTCATTTCTTTTGATGACTCTATTGTACTTTAAGTTTTAGCGTCTTGGCTAGTCTCTTTTTTTTATATATTCCTTCTTTTCCGTTCAAAAAAAGAAATTACACGTGTATACACGATAGAAAATAATTCACAGCCATATACACAATTGAAAATTTCTCATTGAAAAAATGTTTGTTGGTTTGGGGACAACTACTAAATTAGAATAATATTGATGTTTTCACTTTCTCGCAAACCAGGGAGACTTGGGTTCGAACTTATAACCAATTGTATTTTCATTGACGGCACGAGGGTGGGTCCCGTGGATCTCGAGACACTCATGTCTTTTTACGGCCAACTGATGATACTTTTAAATAGTGTCAAATATTTGGAATGCACCTTGTGCGAGCGATAAGATAAATGAAATGAGAAAATAATAACGTGACATGCGGTCACTTTTTTTATGTTTTGTCTCATGTTATTGGTCACTCGTGCTGCTAGAAAATAAGGAATGGCGACACTTATACCCCCTCATCTCGACCTTTATCAATGACCGTGTTCCACCCTTACCCCGTCCCACCAGTGATCGTGTCCCTCCTCCTTATCCACCCCCCCCCCCCCTTTCCCTTTGCGAATTTTGGTCGTATACCCGAACACAATTTCATCCCCTCCCCTTTTTAATATTCTAGTCGCTAGGGTGTTTTCCCATTAAAAATAATATTAAAACCCCCATTTTCTTTAAAAAAAAACCATTTATCTTCTCATTTTTTACACTCTTTTCTACATTTATCATTTCTTTACCAATTCAAAAAATGTCTCAAAAACTTCAAAAATCAAATCATCAAAATCCCGACGACAACCAAACGTTCTAATAGCAACCGGCTCCAATTTTACTTTACATGACCAATCACCAATGATTTCTTTCTAACCCGCCGGTTTCACATACCACTCAATGCATTCACAACTTATGTACCCATCTAGTTTGTATTCGGCTCAATGGTATAACTAACAAGCACAAAATCAAATGTATCATCCACACATGACATCACCACCATATAACCCACCTTCTCAATCTTTTCCGATCCCATCTTTACAGTACGACCTTCACATTGGTTGAGTGCTAGAAGATTTTTAAGGACCACCCCATATGGAAAGGGGTAGAAATGTTGTTGTATTATAAGAGTTGAAAATCAAGTGGTTCCAACTAAAATCGAGGACAACAGAAACCACCTCACACGGCATTTCGGACTCAACACATATTAGTTTGAATCTGAACGATGGAAGCAACTGATTCAGAGGATGTAGAGGTTCAGGAGGTTTGACCTATGAGACGGGACAAGTCAAAGAAGAAAGCATAAGCCTCCACTACTCATTCGAAATCTTCAGTTGTTGGTGAAGCTGGCCTTGATGGCGCGTTACTCAATAAATGGTCACATGTCACGTCCCCCTTATTTTTCCAAAGGTAAGAATGTTTATATGAGTATTTGAGAATAAAGGAGCAGTAATTAGAATTGGAGAAACTAAACATTAAATAAAAAAAGAATGAAACAAATGTGGTGTACACAACACAAGGAACTTGAAGCACAAAAGCTTGCACACGAGAGACAACAACTTAAGTTTGAACGTGAACGGTATGAATGACAAAAACAAGCAAAAATGAAGAAAAACCTCATGTTCTACATTGAATCCCATGAGCATTTGACCGAGAAAGCATTACAGAGGTACTTGGCTTTGAAGCAACAAATCAAGGAGCGCTACAAGTTAGATTATTAGTTTAAGTTTGTTTTAATTTTTATTGCAATATTATTTATTTTATCTGAATTATTATTGTAATGTTTTTTTTAATTGAATGAAACTTTAATTAAAAAAACAATTGTTATCGATCGTCTATGCGGTCATCATTACAAGCATTTGGTCTGATGCGTGACCTTAGAAAAAGAGAGTTGAGTTTGCGATAATGTGTCAAAGTTGACCGCTACATTAACATCATTATAACTTAGCATTAAACTTAAGTACGAAAGGGTTAAAAGTACAAAACAGGGGTACTTATGTCACTTGGAAAGTAGAAAGTGCGAGCAGGCTACGCAGGCTGGAGACATTTACTTGCAAAAAGCTGAAAATCAAGACTTTTCTTTGCGACTCCAGAAAGGGTCGCCTCGTGTTAGGGTTTCGTTCCTATTCCTTGTTGTGAGATCTACTGTTGTCAATCGCTTGCTAATCCCGTACTTTATTGCGATCAATATTCGTTGCTTAGGGATTCGGTGTTTTTGTTTGTTTGGGTTCTTGGTGTGGGTTTAACTCAAACCCTAATTCTGTTACGGTTCTCGGTGGTGAAGATTGTTGTTGTCTTCTTGGTTTATGGTACTTGAGTAAGGTTTAATTGTGGGTTGCTAGACTGTGTTTTTGTTTGTTACATAGAGCGTGGTTTCTTGAGTCAAAAAAGGAGTAGGGTGGGAGAGGTGTAAAGGAGAAGGATTCAAACATTGTGAATCTAAAGGTAGTCAAAGATGGTGTCGTACCATCTGTTACTATTGTTTTGGGTAATACACAGGTGGAGAATATAGGGCAGGTGTCTACCGGTCCATCACTACCTACGGTGGTTGACTTGATGATGGATAAGGATAAGTTAAGCTCTTTGGAAGATACTACAATTCCGGAATCTTTTCCACCATTATCTACGCCGGTTACTACGGTTGATAATGCCCCTGGTAAGTCTTCGTATGCTAATATAATTGGTAAACCAAGTGGGAAGAAAGTGAATGTATGTACGTTGTTTACACCCGGGGGTAATAAGATTGATGTGGTTGTTCCGGTAGATTCTATTCGGGCTATTAGTGAACGATTTGCTAATACAGCTTATGTTTTTTTCTTGGGAAAAAAGATGGCATACCCTGTTGTTGCTAACTATGTTAGGAATACATGGGGTAAATATAGGCTTATTCGCTTAATGTTCAGCTCGTCTACCGGTTAATTCTCCTTTCAATTTAGCTCCATGGATGGATTAGATGATATGCTTGAGAATGGTCCATGGTTTATCCGAAATAACTCGCGTATCCTGAAGAAATGGCATCCGGATGAAAACCTATTGAAGGAAGATGTTAGTACTGTTCCAGTTTAGGTTAAACTCCATGGTGTACCGGTTACGGCCTTCATCGAGGATGGCTTGAGTGCCATTGCTACTAAACTAGGTACTCATGCTTGACTCTTATACATCTGATATGTGCATGCAGTCATGGGGTAGGTCAAGTTATGCTAGAGTTATGATTGAACTTCGTGCTGATGTGGAGTTGAAAGATAACATTGTTGTGGTTATGCCTAAAATTACTAGGGAGGGCCATTACACATGTAATGTTCATGTTGAGTATGAGTGGAAACCTCCTAGGTGTTCGTCTTGTAGGGTTTTTTGGACATATTCATGAGGAATGTCTGAAGAATACAGGTGTTGGGGAGAAGAAGACTGTGAAGAAGCATAGTCAAACTTCTCGAGGTGTTCCCGTTGGTCAGAAAATAGGTTTTAAACATCAGAAAGAATATCGACATGTTCCCAAAAAGCCTAATGCTAGTTCTAGTGGTAATAAGAAGAAAGGTGTAGAACCTACTCTTGAGGTTAGTAATTCAAACCCATTTGATGCTCTTAATTCGGTCGATAATGATGTGAAGTTTGGTACCAATGGGGGACTACTAATTTGGTAGATAATGAGGCTACTTCAAGTGGTTCCTCCTTTATGCATATCTATAATGATGGGGAGTTTGCTATTAATACTCCCATTGGTGAGAAAATCGATAAAATAGAACGAAAAATTTATAAAGGTAAAATTAGGCTGTTGGATAATGACGGGAACCTGATAGTTCCTACGGGTATTGTGGAAAGTAATAGTGAAGTGGAAGTGGTATTTGATGAAACTGCTAACTTAAGGATTTCAACGAGTGGTAAAGATGGAAGTGATAAAGGTTATGATACTAATAGCTTGTGGGAACAATGGAGGGATTCTTATCCGGATAATGATGATTATGATCGGTATGATGACGATATGTACAGGAATCATGATTTGTCCGAGCACCTATAGTCTATTTGTGATGATCTTGATATTACGGTCCGTCGCAGGAAAAAGAAATAGATTTTTTGATGTTTGTTGAGTCAATTATAATCTAATCTTAGTAGTATCCTCCTATGGAGTAGTTGCGCTTGTTATGTTCGCTTTTTTGCCTATGTAACGGGCTGAGATGTGAGACTCACCTACATCCTTTGTACTAAATCGCTTTTTTGGAGTAATACATTTTACCGGAGAAACCCTTTACCAAAAAAAACAAAAGTCGTATTGCCCTTTTATATGAGTTTTGCTTAACTCATGACCTTAAATAAGATATACAGTTAAAAGTGACCTTGAAGGTATGTCCCCCCTTAATTTTAATTAAAACGGCGAATGTACTCACTTAACACAATCTTACGTTACTTTGTAGGAAAATTTATGAGTGTATCCTTTTGCCGGCCAATTATACGTAAGTGGTAAATTGTGAAAGTGTACCTTAACCCCTAAACATAAGTTAGAAACAATATTGGCAATTTGCAAGTGTTATATGCACATAATACATACAAACATTCATATAACCCGGAACAAACTGTCCTTAAGAAACAGTCAAGTCCATAAAAATGCCCTCAAATTACTAATTCAAATAGGGAAAATTTTAGATATATCCTTTAGCTGCGTAAAAAACTAGTCAATTTCTAATATCACATAGTACATGTCTTTTCTTCACAATTTAAACCCACTAACTTTTCTTTCATCTTGAATCAATCGGATTTAAATAAGGATGAGGTCCTAACCCTTGACAAGAGTTAACTCTATGCATCCATTTAATTCCATATACCTAGTTCGAACCTTCCCTCAACACCATTTATGAATCCCCTTTGTATAATATTCCTTCCCTTCCCCTTGTTTATCATTATCTTGCAACCTAATGATAAGATAATCAATGGATAAATTGATTGGGCCGAATCGTTACATAGACATTAATTTGATTGATCTAAGTTCATACAATTTATTATTTATTAATATTTTCGTTTGGTCAATCGTTAAATAAAATCAACTCAAAAGGCGAATCGTTTGATATAACATCCTTTTTATTTAATAACACGTCGTAATATCGCAAGACTCTAGTCAAATTATGAGAGTCCAAAAAGTTAATAATTCGGAATGGATGACCCATCTAAAATTAATATTCATTGATGGGAAGGTTTTTAAATTTATGGTATAAATGAACAAAACGGGAATTTAGGAAAAAGATCTCTTTGAGATCTCCTTTCCTTTTTTTTCTACTCTAAATCAATATTGTAATCTTTTTTTTCTACTACTCTAGATCGTATATAGTGTAGATTTGATTGTATATATTTATTCCACTTAAGTCAATTATTTAGCCATGCACACATTGTCTTAGATTAAACTAAAAAAGACTATTTAGAAACCTAGTCAATGGTGGGCCTTCCATGGATTCACCTATATAAGTCGAGGCTAAAGTTGCAAAAATAAGAGCTTGAAAATAGGGTTTCCAACACAAACTCATTAGATACTTATCAATTCATTGCCTAATGGTCTTTAACAAGATTTAAACATAAAATAAACTAAGTATGAAAGGCTCACTGAGATTGAGTCACTGTCATCAGTTTTCAATATGAGACAGTTTCAAAAAAATATATATAAAAAAAACTTAAAACATAAACATCTGAGCTAATGCTTGTAATTAGACTAGCAAGTATAATGAACCATAAATCTGAAGACAAAAGGTCGTCACGGATCGACAATGTTTAATGATCTCTCTCTGACCAACCGAACAGAGTTTAACTCAAACTATCTCTAAGATATTTAGGTGGGACAATTTCAAGAAAGTACAACTTAGAAAAAGTTAAGAAAATAACTAAGTCTCAATCAGGCTTGAAGAGAAAATAACTCCATAAATTATGATACTTTAGCTACCTTGTTTGGTAAATATAACTATGAGAAGGATCTCATTTCTCAAATCTATAAACCTAAATAAACAAGAATTAATTTTTCAAACGGTATGATCCACCTTGTACTCTAACTCAATTAGTGGCATAATTTTGATGGTGACTCTGATGTGGAAAAAGACATTAGAAGTAGTCAACAATATCTATTTGATCTAGCAGTTGAGTTCAATGATAATGTCCTTTTGGAAAGGCAGAAGAGGCTCTTCAAAATATTAGGGATAGTTGGAACTGTTAGAATACCCAATGACAATCAAATTATAACTTGTATCATGCTTGAAGAGAAATGACACTTCCAAAAGGAATGTCCTGATAACAAATCCACACCATACAATCCAACCAGCTACAAATTTCACCCAAAACCCAGAACTCAAAACAAGGACTTTCTCACACTCACCAAAAGAACCTTTTAGAGCCCCCTGAAAATTCTCAAAAGGATTACGGGAAAAAGGCTAAATTAGCTTTGTTTACACAAAAATCGTCCTCTTAAGGGAACACCAAAAACAAAGAAAGGGGTTGGTTTCCAAAACTTATTATTGGGATGAAGAAGAAATCTCCTCAGAAGATGATGAACTAATCTCCATGAACACATTCATGGAACTAGCTAAAGATGAACCTTTAGTGGGAAAAATTGATACTAGATCAGCTAGTGGATTAACGTCACCATGAGAAAGGTACACAACATCTTAAAAATGGAAGATAAAGCTAATAGAAACATTTTCTTGAATACACTCTTATTGTTCTACACTATGCGAAAGAACAGAGAAATAACTTGTTCACCAACTTCACCTCTCGACAACATGATTTGAGTAACTGTAGGTCCATAGTGGCTGAGTTTATAACATTTCAAAAGTACACTCCCAAAAACTTTCAAACTTAAATAAGCACATTAGCGGGAAACAAATAAAACGCGACAAATAAGCAAGTCAATCAAAAATAAGTCCTAAAAATGCAAACTAATTTTCTAAACCTAGAATAAGACAAAAGAAAGTTTTTGGAAAAAGAAAAATATTTTTTTGATTATTTTTGAATTTTTTATCAATTAAAAACTATTTAATTCTAATTAAATCCTAGAAAAATAGAAAACAAATTAAATTTATATGTTTCCTAGATAAAACAAAGAAAAGGAAAATTTTAGAAAAAAGAATCACTATTTTTTGCTTTTTAGATTTTAAGATATGAAATTTTCTAAGATTTAAACTAATTAAAAGTTTAAAATAATAAAACTATTAAAAATAAAATCCTAGAAATTTTATAAAAATTATACTAAGTAAGGAAAATGTGCAGAAATTTACTAAAAATAAAAGCCCCAATTTTTCTCTTTTTAATAAACTTTAATTAGACTAATTAAAAACTAAAACCTAATTACTAATTAAAAAAATTAATTAAACTAATTACAAACTAACCTAAGGACTAACAATGCAAACCTAGAAAGACTAACTGGGAAACTAATTAACTAACGGGAGGGCTAACAATAAAACCTAAAAGTTACAAATCCTACCCTAAGGCCCAACCCGTTAACAAGCTAAGTCCATTAAGCCCAAAAATAAGGTGACTTTTAAAAAGTGCTTTTCAGAAGAAACTCTAAAGAGCAAAGTTGTAGAATAAGCTGGGGTGAACAATATTAACAAAAGCACTATGGGCTGATACCCACTGATAAGCTCAAAAAGAGCTTATCAATAAGCTGACCTCAGAAAGGAGGTGATTTCTTTTGGTTTTACTAATTAAGCTATAAAAAGCTCATTTTAAGCTCAAAATGAAAAAGGAAAGGTGTTCTAGACAGCTTATGAATTGCTTAAACTAAATGAGAAAAGAAAATAGAGTTTAAAACACTTATTGATAGCTGAAATTGAAGAGCTAAGTAGCAAACTCAGAAATCAAAGAGATAAGCACAAAATTCATTTAAGCTAAAAGGCACAAAAAGCAAAACTAGATTTTAAGCTTTTGAGGACTTATTAAACTACTTATTAACTATCTATTTAAGTAATAAAATCAACTACCTTAAGCTAGGATTCTCAATTTAGAAAACTACTTAACTAACCTACTGTTTTTGGCTTTTTTGACTGATTAAGTGACTTTTATAAGCTAAATTAAGCTAACAAATTTAAGCTGAAATGGAAAATAAGCAATTCCCTAACTAAAACTACTAGAAGACTATATTGTTCCTAAAACTCAGCTTCTAATTCCTAAAGAGGCAAGCTAAAATGAAGCTCAAAAATCAGCAGTACCTTCACTTGAAGGTGCTGCTGATGCAATTGGTAAACAAGCAAGGGCTTGTGCAGGCAAACCTATGGTGCACCCACACTTTAAACACTCCTATTGAGTGATAATAAACACAAGCAAACTTAAAACAAGGTTTAATAAGCTAAGCTCAAGCTTATGACTAAATAGGAAAAGGAGTTAAGCTCCCCTGGTGCTAGAATGAGGAAATTAAGCCTCAAATTCATTTAAACTTAAAACTAACCATTGAAATCTTTTTAAAACTTATTATCTTATAAAAGCTCAGCTGACTAAAGTAATTTTACCAAATAATATTGACATTTGATGGTCAAACTTGCTTAAACCAAACACCCCTTTCAGAACTGAAAGTTTTGAGAAAAGCTTTTAAAATGAAATCTAATGATGAAAACTTATTACCCAGATGCTTAATAGCTTAAAACTAACTTAATTAACATGAATGAACAATTAAATAAGCAATAATCTAAGATTTAAGCTAATTTACTTCATTTTTGGTTTTTTATGAGCTTTTAAGACAAATTAAGCTATAATAAGATCTAATTAGGTCGTGTCTGAGGCATTCGTTATTAACTAGACAAATACGAACTGGAATCTCCACCACCATCTCCATCTTTAAATGAGCCTGTAAATGAACAGTTAGCAATAAAGAGAAGAAATTGATTTGAAAAATCAGACTAAGTGTTAATTATGAAAAAATTTTTAACACTTGTAGTTTTTATTGGTTGTCAAATGTTCAATAACTGTCAATTCCTTTTGCTGAACAAGTTTGATTCACGTAGGAATCGCACCAATGTTCTTTCCAGTTGACACAAGTTTGATTCTTGTAGAAATCGCATCAGATCACCTACCTAGATCTTGTTTGATGTAGGCTCCAGCAGGATTTCCATCTTCAATAGAGAAATCCTTGTGATCACTCGGAACGTCAGGCAATATCACAAGGATAATACGTAGGAACTCTAAGATAACCTTTTTCCACAGTGTGTGACAGACAAGATAAATGGAAATTTGTCCTAAACAGATTAGATTTATGATCTCCTTGGCTCTAGACTCGAAAGCGTGCTTTGATTAGTAGATCGAGGCGTCGCTTACTGCCACCTTTTCAATACCGATTACTCGGAGTGCGTGAGACAGTAGATTGCATGTTTAGTCTCCGTGACAAATGAGACAAGGTTTCTTTCAGAGAAACTCGAAATGGCTGAAAGGGTTGTGCATTGGCAACACTGGTCCAAGTGTCGGTCATCAATGTCAGCAATCAAACTTGTGATTCTGACAGCATATGTATGACCCGAGTTCTGCCAAAAAAAAAAAAAAATAAAAAAAAAAAAAAAAAAAAGAAAAAAAAAAAAATAAAAAAAAAAAAAAAAAAAAAAAAAAAAAAAAAAAAAAAAAAAAAAAATAAAAAAAAAAAAAAAAAAAAAAAAAAAAAAAAAAAAAAAAAAAAAAAAAAAAAAAAAAAAAAATAAAAAAAAAAAAGAGATGTATGGAGGGCTTCTTTCTTATACACCATTTATCCGTACAATTCTTTCTCTTTCTCAACCCTTCATGCTTACGAGAACTTCATGACTAGCACCTTGTTGGGGTATAATTCCATGTACTAGCTCTATCTCAGTCGCACTGATTCCCTTGTTCTCACATTTACTCCTTTTAATCATACCTAAGGACTTCTGTACTAACTAGTGGATTGTCCCTGGTGTAGATTCCTCCGGTTTCTGGGCAGATCATAGGAAACGAGTAACCTAACCATATCATCCTTATAACTTCGATAAAAGAAAAAAAATACATGGTCAGTCTTTTGTACAGTTCACCTTGCCATAAAATCACTGTTGAAAAACTCAATCCAGATACTTAATATATAAACTACAAAGTGTTTATTACCCTATTGATTTTGCATTCAGAAAAGCACCCCCTCAACAAGTGCATCGGTATACAAACGTTTACACCATATGGTGGAGTATACACTTGAGTAATATGATCACATTACATATTTTTAATCACATTTTCTCCCCTTATCAAAAATTTCAAACCCTTTGACATTTTGGATATCACTTGATTTAAATATGTTATAAAATTAGGAGAAAAGTTTGCCTATTATTCACAAGCCGTGTTTGGAACATATTAATGCTCCCCCTCAATCGTTGAGGGTATGTGTTAGTGTCAGATATGATAATTTTGAAAGATTTTTTCGTTAAACTCAAAAACCTGGTTTTTTAAGTTTAATGAAAAACTCATGAAAAATTCATAGACTGACACATAACATCTAATGTACGAGATGTATGTTTCATTACCGATGATATTGACCTTAATGCTGGAATGATACAATCATTCACTTCTCTTGATTAGATAGTAGCCAATATCTCTGAGCCTTCCCACAAATTAAGGCAATCGAGATATCAGAAGTTTCTGTCAATATTTTATCTTCTACCAAATATCTCGAAGAAACTATATGTTTGAAGTGGAGGACGGGTTGGTTGAAGTGTTGATGTTTATCAGTTTCTCTGAAACCTATAGGAACATCAGCTGATGCAGTGAGAGCACTGAAGATTTGGTTCCTTAGCTTCTTTTGCCTCTCCAAGACCGGGTTACACTTTCCAATCGGCACCCAGACATTAAATTTGAACAACACTCTCCCCTTAATCGATGACCCGTTTTCTATTAAAAGAGCTGTAGTCATTGATTGAGTGTCAAATTGTCCGGATTGATTTTCAAACAATACTTTTACCACCGTGTTTAACACAAATAATTTTGAAGAATCAATTAAGAAAAATTATTTGGTTATCAAACAGGAAGACTTCTCTTCCGAATTAAGAAAAATGCACTGAAACGTACATTAATCCCAAGTTGCATGGATATTGAGTAATCCATGCCCGAGCAAAATTAATTACCCATTGCTAGGAACAGCTGTCTGTAAGACGACAATCTTTCCTTCAAATGAGAACCGGGTTGCAATCTGAAGTAATTGCAAACCATTGTCATGAGCTCACAACTTTGAACGTTTTGTTATAGTAGCTCAAGACCGAAAAGACTTCTCTTTTTATCGATTGCAAGAGGATAAAGCACTGAAATGTGTATTTTTCCCTTTACTATAAGGCCCGGGTTACGCACAAGGAATGAACAAGAAGCAGCTTCTTCATCATCGCGTGTCCCACTCCATGAAATCCTCATGATTCTTCAAAGATGAAAGGGATCTGGATGAGCTCGGTGGATTCTCCAGGTGGACATGTTCCTTAGTAGTATGCTTCAAGCTTTCATGTACCTTAGGGTAATTAGTAGCAAGGAAGACATCATGCATGTGCTCAGGGTTTGATCCAGCAAGAGCCACATGACTTTGTTCAGAGTTTAATCCAACCTGGTATTCATCAAGTTCAATGGTTCATTCATTCAGAACCACTGTTTTTAGAAGCATCCTAACCTTGTTCGTCACCAACATTTAGAATTTCCAGTATTAAAAAAAAAAAAACACTCACTGTTTATACTCTTTCTGAATACCACCAATCAGCATCTTGCATGAGATAGGAGTTTCACGTAACCATTTATGTGATGTAGCATCCTCAGGATGACAGAAGTCCATATTTCATCCTGAGATGCTATAATCCACCTCTAGAATATGCATTAATCCATGGTACGTTGTTTCTTTGGCTTATGCAGTTCCAAAAGCGACTTTGCAGCTTGTACATCTGTAGCACTGCCTTTCCCCTTAACTTCAACTACTAGGAGTTTTCTGGTGGTCTATGGAGCAGGTTCACGAATAGCCACTCTGTTAACACTTCTGACCATATGCCTGAGAGACTTCCAAGCTCATTTGAGTACCTTGTTATAGATTGTACTCATAATCATCCATATGAGGTTCAGGAGCCGGTTGAACTTCATCTTCATCAACCAGTTTAAAGGAACTCTTCTCCTTGTGAATGTTATGTCCGTTTTACCAGCTGGAGGTGACTCGAATGGGTGAGCTGAGTCTGCAGGAGTGACATTTAAGGCCTTCCGAAGAAGATCAGCACTTAGAGTAAGCCAGTGCTCATTGACTTGAAAGCTATAAACCCCAGTCTTTACATCATGAGTCAGAGAATTCCAGAATAGCTGAATATAGATAGAAGGGACATTTGTTGATGTAGTGAATGCCCTAACAAAGTTTGTGCTCTGACGAATATCAACTGAAATGCGGAAGATGGGATTCTTTTGCAGATCCAAGAGAAGGTTTCCCTTTCTAATCTTTAACCACTCCGAGCAATGAAGGATCTGTTCATCTCTTCTTTTTCACATCTCTTTCACATTCGATCGTTTCATACACATTGAGAGACCAAGTTTAACCGTGTTGATCACATTAGATTCACTATTCTCCCCTTCAAAAATTGCACAATGTGAATGCCATTATTTGATCTAAGTGAATAGAATAACCAGCTGATCTATGTTTGATCCACTTAATGACTGAAAACGAGCATGGAAAAAAATATTGAAACATGTTGATAGAATGATCATTCTCTTCTGTCAAGGTAAAGCGCACTGAAGCGTACACCTTCCTCTCTTTAAAGGAACGTGGGGGGGGGGCCTGAAGAGATGCCAGCAGACGCCTTTGTGACATTTGAGAAACTAGGTTTGAACTGATTTGTTTAAACGTCTTTTGACAATGAAGACCGAGGCTTGAACTGCTGAGTTCAAACATCTTAAGACATTGAGGAGCGAGGCCTGAACTGATTTGAGCAGACATCATTTGATGAAGAACGAGGCTTGAACTGTTTTGTCCAAACATCATTTTAGGCTCGGGTCCTGAACTGATGCGTACAGGAGCCATTTCTTCCTCTAAATCGAGTTTTGAACAGCCTGAGTCCAGATACCAAAGGATGATCTGTACCACCTGCACTTGAAAACAGTCGAATTTGGAGGGTTTGGAATTTCGGATCCCCAATTTGTGTTGGGGTCCTGTTGGTTAGCCAAAATAGCAGTACATGTCACAGGAATCCTAGTTAAAGGGCACAGTTCTCCTAAGGCAAATTTCTTTCCTGTGGGTCTCCATTGATAACCACAATTAAGTTTTCCTGAGGTGAATTTCTTTCCTGTGGGTCTCCATTGATAACCAACATTAGCAAATAGTTTGCCCGTTGCTTTCCAAACCTGCTTGGTCTTGTTCAAACTGTTATCAGATAGTTTGCCTTTTGGTTGCCAAATCTGTTTGGTCTTGTTCAAACTGTTATCAGACAGTTTGCCTTTTGGTTTCCAAATCTGCTTCCCTTTATTCAAGACAATTTTAACAGTGGGGGTTGCATTCACAGAATTCAAGATATTAACAACACACATTTCATGACTTGCAGAGTTTAAACATTTGTTACAAGTTTTGCACACAGATTCAGAATTCGAATTAATTACAACACGCTTAGAGCTAATGCCAGAATCAACCCGATTCACTTTTGTCCAAACAGACTTATTTGTTCTAGGATGGTCTTCTACTTTCTTGTTATTCACACTCTTAGCTGGCAGGATCCTATTGTTCTTTGTATTGCTTCTAGGCTTTGATCCGCATGCACGAGTGGAACTGCTTACTCCTGTAGAAGGAATCACCTGGACATTAGACTGTTGAACTTTCTGGTGCACTCCATGTTTCTGTGTGTTATTATTAAAAGTAACTTGCTTTTTCCTAGTTAAAGGGATGGAAGGAGCCTTGCTATCTCTTTCGGTGAATTCTTTTGGGCAAGTGCCAATAACATATTTCTACAATTCCATAGACAGCTAAGTGTATTTACAAGCATATTAATACAATTAATCTAGTGTTAACTACTCTAGCTTCCTCTATAATCTCCCTAACTGTTCTACACTCTCCTTAAATGTTTGAATAAGGTTAAATGACATTCCAATAGTTCTTAAGGTGAAGAGGATTGGTTCTACATCTAATGGAATACATACCAGGAGCAATACTTTTGTTTGACAGCACTTCTAGCGGCAACTTTCAAATTGCCTTCTAATTAGCCTTAGGATCCTCAATCTGTGTAACAGGAAGATGTCTTATCTTTAGTGAACACTCTTTATATGAATAGAACTCAAACAATTCCTTGTAAATGCAGCATCACCTCTTCTAGTTCTACTCTAACCATTCATTTTGTCAATAGAGCAGTGACATCGTTAGCATTAGAAGGCTCACAGCTTCTTGACGATTATATTAAAGACTAGAACTTCAAGTCTCTAATCACGTGTCCATTTTCTTGAATCAGATTTCTAAGATCTGATCTTAAAAGAAAGAGTAAAAACAGAGCTTCCTGTGATGCTTGTGATTTTTATATCAAAACTTTCCTGAAGATGTTGACCCTTTAATTGCAAATTTTATATTTCCCTTTCAAGTTTTTGAAATATGTTTTAACTCATCATGAACTTTAGACAGTCAGCTCCAATCTAGACAACGTGATTTTCCCACATCCACAGCAGTTGAGTCGACAAGCAATTACAATCAGATTCTCATTTTTCAATGAGAAGGTATTACTTTTCAATTTCAGCACATTGCTTGTCCTACAGTATTCTTGTCCACTTCGTTATTCATTTAGTCAAAAATTTTCTTCCATTTCTTTAACTTCATTAAAGAGGTCTTTTTGAACATCCAACAAAATGTTCTTATAAGATCATGAAAAATGGAATAACTTCATTGAGAAACATCTTTTTGTTTGCTCAAAACCTCTTTCCCCTACCTGTAGTACCTGATGGTGTGAGTTCTATTTTTGCAAGTTTTGTCAAAATTCCCGTAAAAGTGGGGTGAGTACATAAAGGTTGAATTTTCACCTGACTTAGTTGGAAAAATTCTGGTGGACAAGCTTGACACAGGGGGGGAGAAATGGAAAAAATATTGGGTGGATACACTGTCAGTGCTGAAATTGGTTTTGGAGCTAAGGTCTCAGCCTTTTTCCTGGTGTTGTTATCTTTGGACCAAAATATCTGTTCGGGGGTCAGATTTCTTTGTGGAGCAAAGGTTGCACGAAGGTTCTCCTTCGAGTAATCTGGGGGGCAATCCTAACTTTCATTCCACAGACATAGAAGGCTTTCATTTCTAAGCAAATTTTCCGTAGTTATCTCAGATATCTCACAAATATTAATCTCTTATTCATGTACCACAGGGCGTGCATGATTGGACATGACTAATACAATGAACATTAAGAGGGCTGTTGAACTTGCTACGCACGAGTGAGACTTAAGGGATTTTGTAGCCAATCGCTACCTTGTTCTTTTCAATCAAAAACAGATTTTGGTTTACATATGATGTGAACCTTTTAACAGATGATCTTTATTGTAAAATCATCTTCAACCTTTTCTTGTTTAGCGCTTTTAATGTCTAATAACTCTTTAAGGAATTTGTCCTTCTTTTGTTAAAATCCTTTTTCAAAATGAACGCTTCCTCCCTCACTATCTATGAGGTTAAGAGTAGAACGATTCAATTGTGCAGAATGAAGTTCCGATTTAAAAAGTTTCTTTCGATTTCGGTCAGAGATAATTATTCCTCATTTGATCATCATCTATTCGTTCTGCTATCTTTAATTCAAACTTAGACCCGTTGTTCATACACCCGCCAATTCCTTATATCCGCAAGTTCAAAAAAAAGTCAATGTGTCATAACTACTTTAACCTGCATACTTGTTTGACATACTTTGGACACCCCCGATCCATGCATTTTCATTGAGAATTGGACATCAATGCATCATTTCGTACATGAAGATACATACTTTGTAGCAAACCATGTTCTTCGTTGTCTTCCACATACGGATCTTACGTAATAATATGTACTATCACTCGAATAGTCAGTCATCAGAGTCAACAAACGTAATTGTGTGTACATCGCATTGCATCTCGTTTACTTCATGATACTCATCCAAATTTACAAAGGTATCATGATCTTGTACTCAAACGAGTATTCGAGTCATAGATGGCCCGACTTCATCTCAGAATGGATCCTCAGATGAAAGATTTACCATAAACATAGTCTGTGTAGTGGGAGCCTCATCAACATCAGAGTCGAATGCATCGTATTGATCAGCTTCAAAGACATCGTCGTCAAAATTGGTGACCTGTTCTCCTGTAAGAAATAACAACTGCTCTTCATCTAGTACAACACCATTCTTATGAGCATTCATGAGCAGCCGACATTCTTTGAATGTAGTCTGAAATCCCTGAGACGCTAGGTGTGGACATTCTCGTGCTATGTGCCCGATTCCTTTGTAGTTGTAACACATAACGGGTTTAGCTTGACCAGGATTCACATTGCCATCTCTGTTCTACCTCCAGCTATTCCAGCTACAACATTTTCCCTCTTGCATAGTCCTCAGAAATGGTCTATCCATAATTATTCCATTTGTATCACCTCGAGCATCCTGAACAACAACTTCTTGAACTGTATGCATTGTTCTTTGCGTTTGAGGAAGTTCGGATTTGATTGTTCGATTGAGGGAAATGTGCTTTGAATGATTGACTGAAGGAGAAAAGGTGTTGTTAGGCAATCAATCAGTTAACCTGTTAAAGTGCTTCCTTGTCCATTTGACCAGTTAATCAACAATTGATGGTTATTTGAGGATGTGGAGACTTAGATGATTGTGTTAGATACTTTTGATTTGATGCATTAGACACTAGTGCCAAGGGGTCATCAGTAGGTTGAATGAACCTTTCCATCATCATTCTGTTTCTCTTTTGCATGTACCTCGTGTTGCTCAAGTAGTGCATACAACTGATCAAATTAGACTTTCAAACCTCTGTTTAGTCTTTGACATCAGTTATGAATCAGCTCCATTCCAAGGTAAACATGTTTTCCACAAATTTAGAGTTAACGCATTCTGGACAGGTCATCTTGAAGTCTTTTCTCAATGTCGTTAATGAGCTTCGAAAACCTACGCGAGAGGAGTTAAAGGCATGAATGGTCTCTCCTTTGATTTGACGGAAAGCTTCAAATTCATCGATAATTGTGATTCCTGTCATCCTTTGTTAACTCAGAACCTTCCAATCATCTTCACATTTCCAAATGTCTTTGGCGCAGTGTATGTGATGAGTGTATAGATGTCTTTAGGTATACCTTGAAGTAAGATATTCGTAGCACGAATGTCAGCTTTATACCTTTCCTTTTCTTTAGCAGAAAGGTCTGTAAAGACTCTAGCACGTTCTGGACCTAGTTGAAGTGCACCCTCAGTTTCTTCAGCATCTTCAGCAGGAGTTTGTATGAACGTTCCCATTTGAAATGGACCTTCAGTAATCGATTTCATAATGTTCTCTCCATTATCTTTTCCCAGACAATACAGACGAATGCGTTGTTGCCAAGATTCAAAGTCTGTTCTGTCAAGCATTGGTGGGCGTGCATCGGAACCGGCATACCAAATATCTTCTGACATTTTAGACATCTTGATGTATTGGTTATGAATGCAATTAACGTTCACGGGATTTTACAAGTCTAAGATTTAAACCGATAAGAAGTTTACCGGGATTTTACAAAATCAATAGAAAAACCGTAAATGAATAATTGGTTGTGGTATTTGGTTTGTTGATTTGTTTGAAATTTGACGCAGTTGGATAATAAAAAAATAAATTTTACCCTATTACCAAAATCTAAATTTGGTGTAAAAATGAGCTAAAAAGGCTAAAGAAAAAATTATATTTTACTTAATTTTTCCCGCCAAAAAGTGTCGCTAAAAAGGTGTCGACCGAAATAATTTTTACCCTATTACCAAAATTTGAATTTGACGTAAAAATAAGTTAAAAAGGCTATAGAAAAAAGATTACAAATTACTTTATTTTTTCGCCAAAAAGTGTCGCTAAAAGGGGTGTCGTCTGGATACTCTTTTTTTTTTTTTTTTTTCAACCGCTGCGTATATGTTTCTATCAAACCGCCGTCTATCTGTTTTGTTCAACCCGCCGTGAAAGCAACCCGCCGTGAAAGCAAACCGCCGCCTAACAGGCCAACTCGCCGCCAAGATCTTACTAGGCAAACCGCCGTGGTTTTGAAGTAACTCGCTGCCTAGTTTTGTTAACTCGCTGGATCAATAAAATAATCAACTCGCCGTTTAGCAACTCGCCGTTTAGCAACTCGCCGTTTAGCAACTCGCCGTTTAGCAACTCGCCGTTTAGCAACTCGCCGTTTAGCAACTCGCCGTTTAGCAACTCGCCGTTTAGCAACTCGCCGTTTAGCAACTCGCCGTTTAGCAAACCGCCGTTTAGCAACCTCCCGCACCCCACCTCACACCTCCCCCCCACGGGCCGTTTAGCAAAACCGCGTTAGCAAACCGCCGTTTAGCAACTCGCCGTTTAGCAAACCGCCGTTTAGCAAACCGCTGAATTAAAATAAGCAAACCGCTGCTAAACCTATTGACAACTCGCCGGCTATGTGAGCAACTCGCCTTTGACCAGCAACTCGCCTTTGACTTTTTTTCCTAAAAACGTGGATCTTGTCTGTCCTTTCTGTCAACTCGCCACCTAGAATATTATATTTTAAGCAAACCGCCTTGATGAACTTCAATTCGAAATAGGCATAAATCGACCAAATAAGCTATTTCTTTCCTCAAATAAGCTTTCAATGCATAAAACTAAGTTGGTAATCGAAGATTAAGCATACATTAACACGATTTTCCTTGTGGATCTTCAAATCCAAACCAAACCGCCACCAAGAACACTCAAATAAGCCAAACCCTTTTAAGCTTATAAAAACGATCTAGAAGGAGGTGATTTCTTTTGGTTTTACTAATTAAGCTATAAAAAGCTCATTTTAAGCTCAAAATGAAAAAGGAAAGGTGTTCTTGACAGCTTATGAATTGCTTAAACTAAATGAGAAAAGAAAATAGAGTTTAAAATACTTATTGATAGCTAAAATTGAAGAGCTAAGCAGCAAACTCATAAATCAAAGAGATAAGCACAAAATTCATTTAAGCTAAAAGGCACAAAAAGCAAAACTAGATTTTAAGCTTTTGAGGACTTATTAAACTACTTATTAACTATCTATTTAAGTAATAAAATCAACTACCTTAAGCTAGGATTCTCAATTTAGAAAACTACTTAACTAACCTACTGTTTTTGGCTTTTTTGACTGATTAAGTGACTTTTATAAGCTAAATTAAGCTAACAAATTTAAGTTGAAATGGAAAATAAGCAATTCCCTAACTAAAACTACTAGAAGACTAAATTGTTCCTAAAACTCAGCTTCTAATTCCTAAAGAGGTAAGCTAAAATGAAGCTCAAAAATCAGTAGTACCTTCACTTAAAGGTGCTGCTAATGCAATTGGTAAACAAGCAAGGGGTTGTGCAGGTAAACCTATGGTGCACCCACACTTTAAACACTCCTATTGAGTGATAATAAACACAAGCAAACTTAAAACAGGTTTAATAAGCTAAGCTCAAGCTTATGACTAAATAGGAAAAGGAGTTAAGCTCCCCTGGTGCTAGAATGAGGAAATTAAGCCTCAAATTCATTTAAACTTAAAACTAACCATTGAAATCTTTTTAAAACTTATTATCTTATAAAAGCTCAGCTGACTAGAGTAATTTTACCAAATAATATTGACATTTGATGGTCAAACTTGCTTAAACCAAACACCCCTTTCAGAACTGAAAGTTATAAGAAAAGCTTTTAAAATGAAATCTAATGATGAAAACTTATTACCCAGATGCTTAATAGCTTAAAACTAACTTAATTAACATGAATGAACAATTAAATAAGCAATAATCTAAGATTTAAGCTAATTTACTTCATTTTTGGTTTTTTTTAAGGATTTATAAGGACAGAAATGAAAACTTATGATCTAGGCTATGAATAACAAAAACAGATGAACTAATAAGATATATAAGCTAGATAAAACACAAATAAGCACTAATAAGCAACTTTAATAAGCAAATAAACAGATCTAAGCTTTAGAAAGTGAATAGACAATTATTTAAAGCAAAAACTTAAAGAGAAACTTACAAAGCCTCTAGCTAAACAAGAGGAACCAAATATGGCAGCTACAAGCTCCCTAGCTTATTAATAAGCTAGGGTATAAGTCCATGGGGATCCTTCCATTTTAGATCCCCCTTCCATAGCTTAAATCCTTTAAGTCCAAGGTAAGGTAAGGTTTTTTTTTAAAGCTTATTTTAAAGTAGTTTAAGTAAGATTAAGGTAAATTAAACTCAATTTCAGCTTATAGACTGAAAGAGCTTATTGAGTAGCTTATAGGGTAGTAATAAGAGATTTGAGAGGATTAAGAACTTGTATTTGAAAAACACTTTAAGAAAACTGGAAAGGGAATTATATTGATTACTTGAAAGGATTATAATGCTTAAAACTGAAATTACAATTGCTAAATAGGAAATTACATTTTAAAAGTAAATAAGCTAAAAATTATCTAACTAACTAGGTGTAAAAAGATTCTTCGTGTGAGTGTGAGCTGAGGCCTTTTTATAGGCTGCCAAAGAAGCTTCTAGGTCTGCCTTCTTGCCCACGCTCCTCTTAATCTCCACCTTTCATTCATCTAATCATTGGAGCTTAAATCTCATCCGTTTGATCAAATTGTGTGTGATAAAGGATTGCCAGCGTGTCATTCTTTGATGTGACATTGTGTTAGTTGTGTGAGTGAGTTTAGTGCAAAACCCACATCCCTTGTGTGCCTTCTCCATTGATGATGTCGCCTCCTAGCTTGAGTGAGGTGCTTTGATCCTTTGATTTGACCAATCTGTCCTTGCAATCTTGTTAGTGAGCTCATGAATTATCTTAATTGCCCATTGATTTTTATTTGCCCTTTGTTTTGACTACTTGGTGAAACGGGAGAGACGAATGAACAGTGTTCGTGCCCATTTTTTTAACTGAAAGGTAATTCAGTTGGATCTTTGGGGTATTGACGATTTTAGTCCCTCTCATTCTTCTCTCCATTTCTAGTGTAAAATCATCTTTGAAAAATTTCAAGAATGGTCCCTATGGTTTTTAAATAAGGGAAAGGGCTAGGGTAATTGGGCTTGGGTTAAAATGGTATCCGGGTATGGTTTTTGTTAGGGTTTTTAAGGCCCATTGAGGTTTCTAGGGCCCAATAAGAGGTTAGGGACCATTTTTGGACTTTTCGAAAAGTTGAGGGGTTATTTTGAAACACTTTGGGTCTTGTTGACTTTTGTTGACCAATATTGACTGGAGTTGACTGTAGATTTGACTTTTTCTGGCTTTGGCTTCCGGCTTTTGTTCACTCTTCCGTTCTCGTGTCCGTGCTCGCCCGTTTTTGATGGTTTTCTTGTGATTTTTGATATATCCGTTCCTGCACACACAAAACACAAATACAAACATATTGTTGCCATTTTTGGTCTGTTTTGGGTTTATTTGGGCTATTTTAAGCATAAATGGATATGTGTATTTTACACTTATCAAAATTCCCCAAACTAAACGATTGCGTGTCCTCACGCAATATCACATGCCTTATAACCAAATACCTCGAAACTTCCCCAAACTAAACCTTTGAAAAGTAGCAAAGATTTTTGTTGAGAGAGTTAAGAGATCACAAGTTATAAAACACCCGATTTCCCATTTTCAAAGATTTTTTCTCTTTTTATGATTTTTCTTGATAATTAACTACCTAACTACAACTTATTTGTGTTGACATAATGTATTGTTTTCATTACCTCATTGGTAACTTTAAGGATCATAGAATAAAAAGCACAATTAAGTGTCTAAAAGATAACTTCATCATCCCCGATTTTTCACTTTTCCCATGCTAAGCTTAAAAA
>BQNB010067717.1:0-34099 GCA_026074375.1 Tanacetum coccineum | reverse complement strand
AAAGTAAACATGTACAATTAAAAAGGTACAATGTAAATTTATTAATAACACAAATGACTCTGAAACACGAGGTGTTATAGTGGTGATGATGAAGGTAGTGCAGCAGCAAACTCAGTAATGCATGCCTTTGTAGATGATGATCGTGGAGTATGGTATTAAATAGATATCCGTACTGCACGGGATTTGGTCTCAAAAGACAAGATGATATGGTGTGGAGAGGTGGGTGGTGTAGAAGCAGACTTATCAGTCTTAAATGCCTCTGTATTCTCAGCTTGAGGGGACAGGATCATCTGTAGGTACCGCAAAAGGGTCGGCCGAAGCTAGGTGCTCCTCTTCCGCCTCGTCCTCCTCCTCTGCCTCGTCCTCCTCATCCTTCTTAACATCATCATCATCGTTGTCATCATCAGATGACTCATTATCATAATTGTCTCATCTGTCGGCAGGATGGTCAGCAGGATCCTCCTTAGGGTCCTCCTTATCCTCTTCCGGATCGGAGTGTGATAGGGCTGTAGGTGAGGCATCAGCAGATAGAGGCTGATCCTTCATTGGTCCCTCTAGCTCTACATCAAAAGCTCACTGAATCTCTTACCCACGCTTATGGCTCGGAACTAATATGAACAGATGTGTAGGTAACTGTCGATAATGAAAACATAACAGCTTGCAACAAGCAAAACTTAACTTAGTTATAAAGTAGTATTAGTTATTAAGGTGCTGTGGTAGTGGAAAAGTACGGTAGTGATTGCACTTATGGCCTAAATGTGTATTGATGGTAAGGTATCATATTCGTATGAGCTTGTGTGCCATTAGTGTTTAGGTAGCGCTGTATGGTACGCCTACGAGCTTATGCGTACTGCTAACTTTGATAAAGAGTAAATATTTCCCACTAGATTCTATATAAATAACCCATTATATAAATAATTGTAGAGTGTGGTGCGCGAAGAAATGCAGTGAGAGAATTACTCAGATCTTTGTCTATATAACAGTATACACCCTCATAGTGTGAGAAATATGTAGCGTTTAAATGATAATATTAAACACGTATATCTAATTAGTGAATGCATCTAGTCCAACCAACTAAAGCAACAGTAGTGTATGCATGAATGTATGCACATATGTATGTCTCGTGTTAAATCACCTTGTTAGATAAGAAACAAACTTTGTTGAATCGGATTGTATAGTGCCAGCGCGCTCATAAAAACAGTGGTTGACCTGGTTCTCTGTGATAACGTATGGCGTCTTGTGAGACGTTGTACGCGAATGACTTGTGTATACAGCTCCGCCAAATTGGGTGGCGACAGCGATAAGGTCCCGGGGCTTTGTTATTGTCAGATCAGAATAAGCACAAGATGATTTATTAGACGACAATAAAAGTCGTTTGAAAATGAGACATTGGATTTAACTAGTAGTAATTGTTACATAAGACGCGGAAGCTTACTTGTTCTCTTATATCAAAGTCAAAGATTTTTAGACGCCATAACAGATAACAAAAATGAAATTGTACTAGACAGTAAATCTTTAATGTGTGTTGATGCATGAAATCAAATCAAAACACAATGTATCCCTTGTACCTCTTGCTTGAAGCTGATCCCTGAGAAAGAAAAAATATTGCCTTTGAAAACGTAGCAACAATAATATGGGTGATTCATAGGTTTGATAAATCATATATTGTAGGACTCCATCATTGATCTCGCGCTAAGTGTGATGATTATAGAAACAAGATGCGGGACATAGCATTATGTGAAATGTAATTACGTTGCTATAGGATCATGGACACTGATGACTTGACGTGTATGGATGCCTAATTAATTGGACCTACTTGCCGGTGGTGATGTTCGTAACCCGCAACATCCTATATTAAATGTTTTGTTCGTTTCCCTAGTGATAGTCTAATCACCCGAACGGGGTTTCAGAAACCAATACGATTATTTATAACATTCGCGCTCGTAATTAACAGTTCATGATAATGGGCTCAGATTGGGTTATCGCCTATTGGCAAACATGTAATTATAATGTGAAACTTTAACCACTTGTGTTCCAGTGTAAAATACATTGCATGGTTTCTCCACCCAAAAAATTTGTAAAAAACATGCCATGTAAAAACGTGGGGCTATGAACTCACCTTGAGTGAGTAATGCCAAGTATATCGCAAATAACGCGTCACGCGAATTGATCAAATGCAACCTAATTAAATTAAGGTCGTATAAGTACTAATCACATTAAGTACTCCTACCATGCATAAGCCTATATAGCTAATCACCATCTAAATGTTTAAGTGAAAACATGTTTATAAAATTAAAATGTTTATAAACATACTTTTGGTAAAATCGTCATAACTTTCACGTTTCTAATCCGTTTCTTGCGATTCTTATGCCCATCTTTTCGTATTAAGACAAGTTATCATAATTTGACATTTTCCGTATTTCGACCCTCTGGTGAACAATAACTTTTACTGTTCACATCAGACGTGAGTTTTATTAATATCGTATTTGTTGTCCTAAAACCCGTAAATGTCGTATTTTATTCGTTATAGCTCCGTTTTAACGATTCTTTCGAGGACGTTCTCGTATTTGAAAGTTCTATAATTTTAGGAGGTTTACAAAAATATAACTTTCTGTCATGAATAGTAACTTTTATAAAAATAGTTTTATAAATGTATTAATTATCGTAAACTCGCGAAATTCATAACTCGTTCGTTATTAATTGAAAAATTACGATTCTTATCATTTTGGAATCCCAAAAATATGTATAATTTGTTAAAAATATCAACACTTGCTGTTTATAACTTTTATAAAATAGAATGTTTTTATTAAGATTGTCATTACGACTTCGTTTATTAACGTTATAAACTCGTTTTTAACGTATACTTTTTTCGTTATTAATCCGTTTTACAAGTTTCTTACCTTTTGGTATCGGTCGTGAAATGTTATTATCTTATAAACATAAAATGGATATGTTAAGAATTTCGAAGTTTGGACACGAATGTTTGTGATCGTTTGTTAAGTCCAAAATTAAGTTCTTCGTTTCCTTGTTTTCATCTATGAACTTTTACCATTAATTTATATTTTGATATTTATCATATATATTACATGTTTATTAATGTCCCATAGTGCCTCCCCCCTTTTTCCATCCCCCCCTCTCATGTTATTGTCCCTTTGTCTTAATATTACAAGTCTTTTATATTACATAATAGAAACCATAACGTTTATAAAAATCCTTAAATCACTAGTTTGACCATAATCTTATTTATACATAATCCGTGTGTAAAGGGTATTTCTTCCAAGATAAACTTTATTTTGTGTTCAAGTACATTAATATGAGTCCATAATTAAATTTAACACTGTTCTTATGTATTTCATTTATCTTTGTAACATATTATGAAACTATAAATAACCTAATATTACAATAATCTTTTTCGCATCTTTAACGAAGAGTGTATTAACATTGTGTGACCATTTTAACATGATGTCATTAACATCATAAGGTATATAAAAGTGTACATTATGATGACAACAAATAAAAACTTCTTTTTACATGTTAATAATCCTAAATGGTGATTTAAGCTAAATAGAATAATCATATGCATAAAAATGAAAATTATAAGAACATAAAGAGTTCAAGTAAACCTTATGAGGTATGATGATGATGATAAGTACAGTGCTTAAAACACTTTGTTTAGCCACAAACCAAAGCTTCGCACAAATCAAACCCTTGTTGACTATAAGCTCTCTAGCCATAGGCTTCCTTTTTCTTGAGTAATACTTGGAAAAGCTTAGCCAATGCTTGGGATCACCTTAGAATATCTTATAATGGATGTGTATAGGTGTGTATGGGTTGTATAAAAATTGATATGGGTTTGTGTGGTGGTGTGCTTGATGCCGTGAGCTATATAGAGCAAAAAGGGGATGTTTGTTTGATTTTTACTAAGTGTTAAAGCATGTAAGTGCTATCTCTCTTATGTATACATGTATATAAGGAGTAGATCTAGTCAAGGGAACATGTTATGGTCTTAGGGATGGCGTAATGGTTTAGGTATTGGTCTTAAAGAGGTCAAAGAAACAAGGTATGGTGTGGTATTAATGAGGTATGGTGTTCATTTGACCAAATGGAAGAGTTTTTCTTATATCACTTGTATAACTTTGTATCCATTGCAAGAATTTCGGTTTCTATAGAGTTTGATCGATGTATATTTGAGTAATTTTTGTGTATTGGGTAGTAGATGTGTGGGTATTTGGTGATAGGTAGAAATTTTGGTGGTTCCGGGATTGCCTAGAACGCAATTTATCGCGAAAACGTATACACTTTACGTTTTACGATAAAAATAAAATTAAAACAAAAGTTAATAATTATCCTCAAATAATTACTAAAACCCTTGTTTGATGTAATACATTTATATTGTTTGATGCCCGTGTTTACATGAACGTTATTTTTATAGCTCTACGCGATTTAAACTTAATTCATGAAATCACAGAAACGCGTTACTACAACTAAAAAATAATAGTACATTTATCGAACGTCGTCAAGACTTGAAAAATCACAGAAGTGTTATAGAATAGGTGCAAGAAATTATATGGGTCCCATATTCCATCATAGAAACAATTATGGAAGGCAGAGCGCGTTTGTCAATCGGAAGAGGATAGTCCTCGATCCTGCGAACAAAGGGGTTATCGGAACCTATTAAATCCTGCAAAAGAGCGTGTGGGTTTGGGTGTTGGTATTATAGGCCATATTGGGTGGTGCGTACATGGGTTAGTTAAAAGGGGTCAGTTACGCTCGTAGGGTAAACTAACGGATACATAGGACCTTTATATGAAGGATGGCCATTGTTTGTGAAGTTCGTGGTCATTATACCTCACTTGTGATTTGATAGGCGGAGATTCCCCTAGCAGGGTGATTACCCATCTGGGTCTGGAAGGGGAAATTCGGAGGTTGCCCATTAATAGTGCCCGCAGATGGTTGAGAATACGGGTTAACATGAATAGGCACAAGTCCAGTAGGTGTATGCAAACTACTAGGTATGAAAGGTTGGGCATGGTGTGAGAGAAGCGTACCGTTAGGAGGGAGATTCCCCTATGCTAGTCGAAGGTTGGTGGCCTCCGTGTACGGAGGTCAAAGAGGATTGCAGGGGTTGACCGGTTTTCTGCAACCTTCCCATAAGTGAGCCGCTCCAAAAGTGAGGGAAAGATTTCATCCGTTTTCATTTTCCCTTGTTTCAATCTCCGAAGGCCTACTACCTTCGGCATTTCTTTCTCCCCTGCTTCCTTCCCTGTTCGAAGATTCTTCAAATCCTACGATTCTTTCTCGCTGCCTACGAACCACAAGAGACCTTAGCCAAAGGGGTGGAGTAGCTTCCCCTTTGTTGGACTTTGGTCTTGTTTTCGCCATCTCTCGATCTCTTCGTAGTCTCACTGAAATTAGTTCAGTCAATTCGGAGAGGTATTCATTAGTACTGCTTACGTCGCTCCCTTAGAAGAGATTCGAGAACTTCATAATTTGCCTCTACAAAAGCAGGACTAATCATAGGATTAGGATTAGATCAGAAAGTAGAAGTACGTATGTAGATGGCGTATTTTAGAGTTGTGGCTCGCAACACGATATTTAGTCATAGGTTGAGCTTCACTTGGTGACAATATTTAGTATCTTCAGTGGTGTCGAGATACCCGGTGGTGGTGTTATTTCCCTCTTTTGTTTGTCCATGCGAAAAAGTAGGTTAGAGTGGTTGGAGGTTACTTCGACTTGTTAGACGGATATTGGTGCGGGTCCTAGTGATAGCGTCACTGATTGTGCAAATATAGGCACTATCAGGCTTCGAATGGATCGAAGAGTTTTTATAGGGATTGCTAGATTGCCAAGTCTTGAATAACCTGTGTCAACACAAATAGAAACACTACGTTAAGTGAAGCGCAGAGGGTGTTCCTGCAAATGACCTCCAGTGTGAGAGTAAATATGTGCTTTGTAGCGTTACTTAGTAAGGGTAAAATGCAGTGTGTATGAAAGGTGTATGTCTCCATTCCTAGAGTCCTTGCCATCTATTTATAGGTGTGAAAGATGTCGGGAGGTCTAGCACAAATACAGTGAACGTGGAGGCGTCCTTACGATTTAAGGGGTGATTCCAAAACTGTTGTACATGATACTACCTTGGCGGGAAAGTTTGGTAGAGAGGGAGAACGCGGGTTTTGACTTAGCCAGACCTTTGCCCTAGTTTCCTCGAAGACCTCTCGCGAAGGGTGTAAGTCTTCGCGTGGCGGATTCCTATACTAGTAATCATCCCGAATATGATTTTACGCCATTCAAAAACTATTCGAAGATCCCATAGTCTAATTGGGAAGAGGGTCTCATTCGAGCTCGAAGGGGAGACCTACCCTCGAGCCGGAGAGGAGGGTACATCATCAATAATGTTGATAGAAATAATGAGCTAAAAATATTATTAATATTTTTAACTCTTTATCGTTTTGGTAATCTTATAATATATAAAAGCGTCATTGAAATTAAACGTTAAACATATGTAATTGTAGTAAATTTTCATTTCGAAATTTATCATTAAAGGTATGAATAATAAATGCCTTATGCATTTTATATCAAAGGAAATTTTTTATTCACCTCACATCTTTTATAAAATGTTGTAAACAATTTTGAATAAACATTACAAAACATCTTTCTACAAATTAAAAGAAATATTGTTTTATTCGAATTAAACATTTTGAAATTGTCAAATTTTCAGACTTTAAAAGCGGCTAGAAAGTTCTAGAAAATTGCTCATACACAAAAGGACAAAAACTGGGAGTATACGCTCGTTCTAGGGCGTGTGCCCCTTAACATACGGCCGGTACCCTTATCTTTAAGGGGAACCAGCCCCAGCCTATTTAAGGGGGACCCGGCCATAGGAGACGCTCCTCAAGAAAGTCCTATAAATTCTGGATATTCCGCTCACAATTGTTCTCACATTTGCACTCATCATTTCTGATCAAAACACCCACACAATCTCATTAAAATCCTTTGATGCATTTAATCATAAAGCTTTGTTTCTAAGTGATCCAGCTCAATTCCCTCAAGTGCAAGAAAAAAAGGAGTGATACTTCCTTCCATCAAGTGAAGAAGTATTACACCTTTGTGTGTTTTGCAATCTTATGGCCTCCATATCAGTAAATTGTTAAATCATTTGTATTCTTGTAAAGTATGTTATAGATAGATCTTAGTGACTTGTTGGTATAGTGTTTTTTAATAGTTGGACTCTTAATGATTAATCGCCATGTTGGATAGTTAGGTGTGAAAGTAGAAGTGAGTGTGTAGTGAAGAATACTAAGCGTTGAAGAAGTTGTGTAGTTGTGAAGTTGTGTTGTGTAGTCGTGAAATTAGTGAAGAATTGTGAAGTCGTGATAGATTGGTTCTAGCTAAGATTAGAACTCGACATCATACTTAGTGTCAGAAATTGATATAAGCGAAAGTTGTGTACGGTTTTCTCTGCCATAAGGGAGTTTGTTGACATAGTGAGAAGATAAATCTCGAGTTAGGTACTCGAGGAGTGTGAGTAGGGTGAAGGAGGTGATTTGTAACTCAAACCATTATAAATCCTATGTTGTGGTTGATCTTCTAACTCTTATCCGTCTTATTTCTTTATTTGTCTTACTTATTTATGTTATTTCATATTGTGCAGTATTGTATTCACAAAAAGTCGAAATCTTAGTTTTTATAAACAAAAACATTACATTAATAAAAAGCGGTAAACTATTCAACTCCCTTCTAGTTTTCCACAATGGTATCAGGAGCCACGTCAAACAAGATTTTTAAATAAAAAGGTATTTAAACTGAATCGATCTATGGAATCGGAAAAATATTTAGAAGGGCAATCTATGCAAAGACCACCACTATTTGAAAGTGATGGATTTATTTATTGGAAAAATAGATTTGAAACTTATGTGAAATTAAAAGATCTAGATCTTTGGCATGTTATTACCGATGGTGATTTTCCTCCTATTCAAAATAATTCCCCTGAACAATTAAAAAAGGATGATATTGTAACCTTTTCATAACAAACGTGCATCTAAAAGATACTTGCTAAAAATAATGAAGCTAAAATGATAATTTATAATGCTTTACCACGTAAAGAATATGAAAGAATTTTTACGTGTCAAACCGCAAAAGAAATTTGGGATTCTTTGTTAATCACTCATCAAGGTAATAATCAAGTCAAAGCAAACAAAATAGATCTTCTTGTTCAACAATATGAACAATTCATAATTCCAAAAGAGGAATCAATAGATAATGCCTTTGCTAAATTTAACACTATTATTACTAGTCTGAAAGTACTTGATGAAGGTTTTTCTAGCAAGAATTGTGTTAGGAAATTTCTTAGGGCATTACATCCTAAATGGCGTGCAAAAGTCATAGCGATTGAAGAATCAAAGAATCTAACAACTCTATCACTTGACGAACTCATTGGAAATTTGAAGGTTTATGAAGAAGTAATTAAGAAAGATTCTAAAACCATCAAAAGCAAAAGAGAACAAAGTAGATCTATTGCCTTGAAAGCTAGAAAGGAATCTAGTGATGATGATAGCTCAACCTTCGATAGTGAAGATGAAAAATACGCCATGGCCGTAAGAGAATTCAAGAAAATTCTCAAAAAGACAAGGACGATTCGTAGAGACAAACCCACTTGTAAGAAAGTAAATCATTCTCAAAGAAATAAAGACGACAAAATGCAAAGGCGAAAGAATGCTTTAAGTATGGTAGATATTCAATCATCTCATCGGAGAATGTCCGAAACTATTAAAATATCAAAATCAAAAGGCGTTTGTTGGAGGATCTTGGAGTAATAGCGACGAAGATGAAGAGGATAAGACAAAGGACGAAAAGTGCCTTTGGATCTAAAGCTTCTTAGTGAGATACTGTTCCGAAACCCAAATACTTAGTGGGATGACCGCAGATCATCATTAGACGAAAAATGAATTAGTAGTGATATAGTATGACTATGCAAAATATGACTAAAAGTCATGGCTAAAAATAAAACTTTAAAACAAGCTAAAATAGAATTAGAGAATGAAGCACTAAAATTAAAAGATAAATTATCTAGGTTAGAAAAAGGTAACGAAGTAAATGTGCCTGAACAGGTGGCATACAAGTTGCTTTTTTACTTGATTAATTCAACTTCCAAGGTTAAAATTGTACCAATCACATTTAAAGGATATCTTTTCATAAATTGGACAAAATTAACCTAATTCATCGCAAATCAAGCTTTTATCTTTCCCACACATACACCATCATCCTTTGTCTCTGTACACTCTGTATCTTCAACCTCGTTACGATCATCACCAATGGCGGCACTTCTGTACAAAGATGACCACAACAAACTCGCCTACTTAGGAAGGGAAAGCAGATGCGAGGACTTCACTAATATCCTCAGTTATTTGGACCACTCTCCCTTAAGGTATGCTTTGACTCATGACCCTCCGGTCGTGTTTGACTCATTGGTCAAACAATTTTGGGCAACAGCTACAGTCCGCCCAAATGCTGCTGGGTCTCATGACCTAGTTGCAGCTATTGACGGCCGTGAGGTGGTCGTGACTGAGTCGCTCATTAGGGCTCAGTTACAACTTGATGATGCCAATGGCATCTTTGACATTAGGGCTCAGCTATTCGCGGTCAGCATGTTTCTGGTGCTGATGTTGTGGTTGTGGACAAACTCCCAGATGATGAGATTGTTGATCCACGAGTAAAGGTTGAACCCACTTCTGAATCTCCCTCTTCTCCTCCTCGGTCTCGTAGTAAACATCGCGGGGTGCGAAGTGATACCTCTTTGTGGGATAGACCAATTGATGACTTCCTCAGTTCTGAGAGTGAGAGTGATGATGATATAGAGGAGTATATTCCCCCTATTCCGTATGGAGCATTTAAAGATTGGGAAATTGTGCGTTGCCCGCTTCGTAACACTTACTATCATGTGTATTATCAGGTAAATCGACGGCACAGGAACTTCTTCTACCTGAAAGAGTTGCTACCTCATGTCTATCGTGAGGATCTCCTTCTTTTACGTCGACGGATGAACAGGTACTTTCGGCTCAACCCAGATGTAGATGTGGGATTAGACCTTTGGAGAGACGTCAATCTGTTGTGTCAGTCCCTTCATTCTGATGATGTGGAAGAATTTTGGAGGACACAAGATGAATGGGTTGTGAGTGGTTGGAGGTTATATCCCAAGAGCTCTGTTCATGTACTGGACTTAACGAATGGGAAAACTGTGTATATGTTTGTGGACAAGTTTTATCCGATCCGGATATCCTGCGTGATTATTATTCTGCTGGTCATGTTCTCGTTCCCTGCTGGACGAGTGATAAGAAATCTTCTGCTGATTGTTATTCATATACGTGAATTTTGGTAATTAAGGAATTATAATTATAGTACTACTCTTAAATATAGGAATGCGATAAAATTAGAAGTGATTGGATATTTATGTATATCACAATTATGAGATGTAGTTTTCTTGTTGACTAATTTTTTAGGGTTTCTTCTCTATAAAAGAAACCTTTAGCATTTAAAGGGGGTTTGCACACCGATTGTAAAAAAAAAAGCCCGACAGTTTAGCATTTTAGCACTTAGTGTAAAAAAAAGCATTTCTGTCTTTTTAACTTGCTTATTTCGTACTTATTTTTTAGTTCTAAAAATTTTTGTTTTCATTAAAGTTGTCCATTTACAGCTTATTTATAAGCTGGTAAAAATTCGCAAAAAGAAAAACGCATTGGGAGTTTGGAAGTCCAAGGTGAGCACAAGGCTCGAACCCTGGACCTCTACAAACTCAACCAACGCATTTAACTCCAACACACACTACCACTCCTGCCCTTGGGTCTTTTCTGTCTAAGTTTGCAAACATTAATCTTTAATCAACTTTTTGAGCCCCTTTTTCATTTATACTTCGTAGCTTATTTCGAGCTTTTTAGAGCTTATTTGACAAGCTGGCTTAACCAGCTTATTTTTCCTAGGATCTTTACAACTTTTAGGAATTTCCCGCACTTTTTTTAGATTTTTCCTCCTTTATTTGTTATTTTTATTTATTTTTTGAAGTTTAAAATTTTAGAAATTCTTTAAAAAATAGTTAAAATAATTTAAAAAATACAAAAAAATAATTTTTAGATTTAGAATAAATATTTTAAGGTTTACAAACTTTAAGAACATTTTTATCACTTTTAGATTTTAAATTTCATTTTTAGCTTTTTAAAATTAATTTTAGGAAATAGTTTTTAAATATAAAAAGTAGTGAAAAATATTTTTCTGAGTTTTTATCATATTTTAGACTTTTCTAAAGTAGAAAATCATTTTTTGGTATTTTTAGGTGTTAATTTGTTATTTTCTAGAATTTTAAATTGGTTAAATAGGTTTTTAATTCATAAAAAATTATAAAAAAGTAAAAAAAAATTATAAATCTTTTATTAGAAAATTTTCTTTTGTCATTTAAGAGGTTTAGAAACCAAATTTTCATTTTTAGGGTTAATATTTGCCTTAGTTAGTTTTTAGGATCCCCGTTTTGCGTTTTTAGTCTAAAATAGTTTTGCCTTAATTGTTTTTAAGTGTTTGCATTAATTTTTCCATAGTGGTAGAAAACCAATCAAAATCTTGTTCCATTCAAGCATCGATTATCAAAACGACTCTCGACTTTCAATTGCATTCCTCGTTGGTGATAATGACCCGAGAATCATACTTCCGGATATTCGACATTGAGGTTTTTGACTATCCTTATTATATATTTATATTTATTATTTATATATATATTAAAGGGTTGGTTTCAAAGACCGATCACTGATTGAAGAGAAAAATTGATTTGAAAATCAATCGACGTGTCACTTGAGAAAGTGTTTTTGTGACACATCGAGAGTGTTAAGCTTTTTATCAAAATTCATCAATTGTCAATTCATAATCTGGACCAATTCGATATCCAGTGTCACAAGTTTGACCCATTAAGGATATCACAAGTCACCTACCATGAGCTTGTTTGATGTTGGCTTAAGCAGGATTTCCATCTTCATTGTGAACACATAAGTGTCACTCGGATGTTCTGGCAAAACCACAAGGATAATGCGTAGGACTCTTATGATATCATTGTATTCACATTGTGTGAATGATAAGTAAACATAGAATAGTGTCCTACTGAGATCATTGATGATCTCTTGGCTCTAGACTCAATTGTGCATTTTTGGTTTTAGTGATCGGAGGCTGGAGCGGACTGCCACCTTTTAAATATCAACTAACTCGGAGTGAGAAAGTTAATAGATTACGTGTTTAGTCTCCGTGAGAAATGAAACAAAAATATTTTGAGAGATTCTGAGTGGCTAGGGAGGGTTGTGCATTGCATCATTGGGTCCATGATGTCAGACTTCAATGTCAGCACTCATCTTTGTGATTCTGACAGCGGATGTATTGACCTGGTTTCTGCTTAAGTGTATGGAGGGCTTCTTTCTTTACACCCTTTATCCTTACATTTCTTTTTCATTCTTCAACCCCTTCAGTGCTTACCGAAACTTCATGACTAAAACCTTGTTGGGTTTGTTCCAGTTCTAGCTCCATCTCAGTCAGCATTATTCCCTTATTCTCATATTTACTCTTTTTTATGTCATACCTAAGGACTTCTACACTAACTAGTGGGTTGTCCCTGGGTAGATCCCTCTGGTTCTGGCTGGATTATGGGAACTAATACCTAACCTTACCAACCTTATAACTCCGATAAAATTAAATACATGGTCAGTCTTTTTTGTACAATTCACCTTGCCATAAAACCAGTTAAAAAACGCAATCAGGTACTTGTGATATAAATATCAAAGCTTTTAGTACCTGGATTGTTTTTGAATTTTCAGAAATGATCCCCCTCAACATGTGCATCGATTAAATGAAAAATTTTAGCACAAGGAGGATGGAGTATACACATGAGTCCACAAAATCACATCTTTTATCAGTTTACATATTTGAATCACATTTTATCCCCTTATCAAAAATGTCAAATCCTTTGATATTTTGGATACTAATGGATTCGAATATGTTAGAAAAACTAGGGAAAAATGTGTTGATTAATCACAAGCCGAATGGGGAACATATTAATGCTCCCCTTTAATCTATGAGGGATTCTGTTAGTGCCAGGTATGATAGGTTTGAAAGATTTTAAATTTAATGAAAAATGCATGAAAAATTCATACACTAACACATAACACTAACTACAACACTACTCTATAATGTATAAAGTTTACAATATATGACAGATGATATTGACCTTATAAAGGGAATGAAGAGATCATTCCGTTCTCTGAAGAAGTCTGTAGTCAATGTCGCGAACACGTCCACCAACAAAGCATTCTAAGTTCCGGTAGATCCTTCTGGTCTTGAGTCATCGTTCAATGGCATGTATAAATTCCTTGCTCCTTGTCACATCCTTAGCAGTCCAAAACCGCGTGTTCATACCCAGATTGAACCGATTAACCTTGTACTCCTTAACTCTGTAATCCAGTGCTTTTAGAATATTTGTCAACGTACCATCACTGAATTTGTAAATCTCATTGAACCTCATGATCTTTCATTCATTGTTGTTGATTGGGAAGACTACTGCTCGAGGAGACTTAATGATGGTATAATCATGCTTGAACTCGAAGCCTTTAGCATCCCATCCTGTTTTAGTGAGGTTCAGCTGAGTCTGGTAGCTTTCAATGCCGAGTTAAAAGTCTTCAACCCGCTGTCAAATCACTAAGTTTCGGGTCCATAGTTTGACAGCAATAGATAGCATACGTTTGTCGAAACCAGGAAGATGATCAAGATGACCTTGCAGAAGGAGCAGATTCAGGTCTTCAAAGTCACTGGGATACAGGTTCTTGAAATCTTTTTCAGCAATCGTGTACTCTTGATAATCAGCTCGTCGAAGAAGAATTTTGCTCAAGTAGTCATACCCGTATCTTGAATAGGCTTTGATTCTGACGACACTGAGAATCCGCATGTATTTTCTGACTTCTCTTTAATGTGATGGAGAATTACGTCTCTTAATATAGAACTTCTGTCGATTGGACCACCATTGAGAAATTCCATAAGCGGCACTTATGTCATAGGTGCACACTTCATCAATCCACATTTGCTCTGGCACTAGTAGTTCAAGTCCAAAGTCAGGATAACGAGCAGCCTTCATCTTGGAAATTAACAGTGCGGGCCTACTTCTATTGTTGCCATATCTCAAATACTCTAAGTCTTTATTGAAAAAGAATTGGGTTTAAATAGTGACATGACCTGGAGGACCACCAAGAGGTAGTGGACAGTTGACATCGATTCTGACTTGATCACCTTCCGAATTCGCTCAGTTAATCTGATTTGTAAGCATCTTGTGACACTCCTTCATCTGGAACTGAAGTTGAATGACATTTGGGTAGAAAGCTTTAACAACTTCATATGCCTGCCCTTTGAAGTCTGCTTGTGTAAGCACAGTCTTGTTCACTTTTTGGCAGTACCAGTTCATGAAAGTCGTCATGTCTCTAGTCTTTGCAAGCAATGAGTTCTCAGCAGGGGGTTCATAGGTTGAAACCAACGCAGAAGCCCAGTTGTTCTCAAACATCTGACACATTGGAAGAAGGGATGGTCTAAGCAGGTTTAGGAGTTGCTAGTCTTTCTTCTTCAGGGAGTGGTTTCCACCTGTCTTTTCTCATTGTTGATAAAAATAATGCCTATAAACATTATTAATATTTTTCACATCTTTACGTTTTGATAATCACAAAATATAAAAACGTTCAATGTAAAATTAAACGTAAACAAGTAATTAGTAATAACTTTTCATTTCAAAAATTATATCACTTAAAGGTATGAATAAATAAATGCTTAATGCATTTTATGATCAAAAGAAATTTTTATTCAACCTCACACTTTTATAAAATGTTGTAAACATTTTTATAAACATTACAAAACATTTTCTATAATTAAAAGAAATGTTTTATTCAAAATAAACATTTTGAAATTAAAATTTTCGGACTTAAAACGGCTAGAAAGTTCCAGAAAATTCTCACTACACAAAAGGACAAACTGGGGAGCGCCCAGTTTAGGGAGGCCCGCTTAAATACATAGGCGGCCCCCTTAAAATTAAGGGGACCGCCCATTGGTAGACGCTCCTCCAGTTTGTCCTATAAATACTGGACTATTCCCCACTATTTTCCCACCTTTTGCACTCATTCTTTCGGATCAAAAGCAGCCCACACATCTCATTAAAATCCTTTGATCATTTAATCATAAAGCTTTGTTTCCAACTGATCCAAGCTCAATTCCTCAAGTGCAAGAGAAGAATACTTCCATCATCAAGTGAAGAAGTATTACACCTCAAGTGTATATTGCAATCTTGTTGCATTCATATCATAACTTGTAAATTAATTGTAAATCTTGTAAAGTTATGTAGTAGATAGATCTTGGTGATTATTGTAAGTATAGTTGAACCTTAGTGATTCATCCTAGTTGTGATAGTTAGGTGTGAAAGTAGAAGTGAAGTAGTGAAGTAGTGTGGTGAAGAATACTAAGGCGTGAAGAAGTTATGTAGTTATGAAGTTGTGTTGTGAAGTCGTAAAAGTAGTGAAGAAGTTGTAAAGTCGTGATAGATTGGTTCTAGCTAAGATTAGAACTCGACATCTAGCTTAGTGTCGGAAATTGATATAAGCAAAAGTTGTGTACGGTTTTCTACGCCATAAGGGAGTTTGTTGACATAGTGAAGAAAACTCTCGAGTTAGGTGCTCGAGGAGTGGAGTAGGGCGAAGAGGTGCTCTTGTAAGTCAACATCGTGTTGTAAAAGATCTTTGGAGAAGATTAAACTGCTAATGCAAGGAACGCGTTTACAAAACAAGACGAGAATGTAAGCTGTATATGAATCTCGTAAAAGTTCACTTACAAGAAAAGAGAACAAGTACATGGATTACTACTTGAGGTTTCACTCTGTTACTCAAGATATGAACAATCTACAAGATGCCTTTGGACAATTACAATTTAACACTAAGTTTTTTGTTAACACTCTTCCTGATTTAATATGGAGCAAATTTGTTTACTAAGTTAAATATGTCAAAGACATGCATACTACCAATGTTTATCAGCTACAAGCTTGACCTACAACAACACCAAAAGACATCAAATGAAGTTCTTTGAATGCAGGAACAGCAACTTCTATCCTCTTGCAGATAGTTTCCCCATGGTCATCTTACCAATTAACTTCAGTCTGCTTATCAATCTCTTCTACACACTTACCCAAACAACTCAACTTCAACATTCTATTCTTCACCATATCAGTCTTCACAGATTGTAACACCTTAGACAAATCAACAATTCACAACCAATCAATCTGAACAACACGTTCAAACAATAACTCTTTCAATCACTTATCCATCAAATGAGTACCAATCCTCCGTTTACCATAACGTTTATTCTCCACAACCATCCATCCCATAATCGAAATATGCTCCCACATCTTACCAACAACAACAATCTGAATTTCCCCAACCAGACTCCGGTCTAGTTGTTCCAGTGTTCCAGAAAGGGGATGATCCAATTGATGCGATTAATCACATGATGTCATTCTTAACTGCTGTTGTCACATCCCGGTATCCTACTACCAACAATCAGCTAAGTACTTCGTCAAACCCTCGTCAACAAGCTACCATCTATGATGGAAAAGTAACTGTGCAACCTGTTTAGGGAAGACAAACTACTTATGCTGCTGGAACAACGAGAAAATACATACCTGGAGCAAGTAGAAGCAACACAGGGAAACAACGGACTGTCATCTGTTATAATTGCAAAGGGGAGGGTCATAATTGCAAGCAGTGTACTAAGCCTAAGAGGTATAAAGTGGATGAAACAGTCAATTATAAAGTGTTGCTAGTTACAAGCTTAAGCAAGTGGTCAATGCTTTAACATAGGAAAAAAATAGCATTTTTTGGTAGATCAGGACTACTTGACATTCCAAACCTCCTCAGACTGTCATCACCACAATGCTGCATATCAGCAGACGATTTAGATGCTGAGACTACTGATAGTGATGAAACTAAACTCAGCCAAGATTGGTCTCATGGCGAACTTCTAGAAAGGTCAGATTGCACTCACTGAGGTCCACAATCCCGATAATCTGACCATGTAGTTAATCAATCAACATGAGCAATAATGAGACGTCTTCCTGAAAAAACCAGTTTCCCCCCCCCCCACCCCCCCCCTAATTGAATGTGAATCAACATAAACTGAAATAACCAGAGAACGTCAAAATCATTCCTTATTCTGTATTATATGAGTGAAACACAACATGAACCTGTCCAGAATTCATCTCTTCTCTCAACAAGATGTCCTGATATTATCTATGTTATGACAATTAAATACCCAAGTGAGAAACTGCACAATATTAATCTGAAATATAAAAGTCCAATAAAGCGTTGACTACCGAGCTTACAGAGTATAAAGAATAGGTTAAAGAGTTTGTAAAGAAATGCAAAATGTTAAGAAAGCTTTTCAGGATCAAAGGAACAGTATGCAGATTGAACGTCTTAAATACAAACTCTTTCTGAACAAGTGCAAGAAAGGATTCTTTAATAGAAAACAGTTTCCTGATCTCAAAAATGATTTAAAAATAGAAGAAAACAGAAATATTGTATGAGAAAATTGCTTTAGAAAAGAAAATTAAGCAACTTGATAAATCAATTTTCAAAAAAGGTCAATCTGCCGCAAACTATTTCAAATGATGTCCTAAATCTAAAATTGTATATGATCATTCCACAAAAGCAAGCAAAACGTTTGTGAAAACCTTTCTATCTGAAGAAAGTTCAGGAGTCAAAGCCAAAACTGTATGACGGGAATGTCATTCTTAAAATATTTTAAGGTTAGCTTTTTTTGTCTTTTGAGGTTAGCTTCTTTTGATTTTAGGTTGTGTTGAATCTTTCGGGTATACTATTTCTATCACATGATGGAAGAGACATCTCGTCATTAGCTAGTATGCATTATTTAAGTCCATAGAGGAAAGTGTTAGGAGTATAATTATTTAAAATGTGAGAAGAATTCTTTCTGATTTAATTAGTGTCTTGCCCAACCGTGTCAATCACTAAGCTTATATCATAAAATTGAGTATATATATTGGATAAATGAGAACACATAGTATGATAATTCCTTAAAAAGTTAGAACAAACAGGAAGAATTGTGACTACAGTTTTGGGACTTAGTTGGCTTAGGTGTTATCATTTCAACTACTTAGAGGGAATACTTGTGACATCCGGGACTTAGTTGACTTTGGTGTTACAATTTATATCATCACTATCATGTAAGGAGAAATACGGACATCCGGGACTTAATTGTCTTTGGTGTTGCAGTTTTTGAGTTATTTGTGTACTTATGACAACTGGCGTGTTTATACATCAAGACTACTTGATGCCGGCTTGCAAGAAAGTTTTGAATCAACTCAAGAAATGATATGCTGTTTAGGGAGAAGCTAAGACAACATCAACACCAACCACACAAGCTCAAGTTACATATGTATCTGAATCTGTTCTATCCTCGAAGTTTGATGCAAAGACTTTCATAACTTGGAAAGAAAGTTGAAGCAACGCTGAAGAGTGCTTGGACAGAGAAAGATCAGATTGACAACCTCTTGAAAGAAAGAAGGTTAATGAGGAGCTTGGAAAAGTTCGTTGGTGGGAGATTGTATGAAGGAGACCTACGGCGGCTTCAAAGGACCATATGATTTATCATATGTTGTTCTCATCTTATAAGGTCAATCCTCGTAAATAATTTTATCTTGTGAATATGTTAATAACTAGTGTAGATTTTTTGGTGAAAAATAAGATGTGCTCGAGTACAAATTTTACAAGAATTTCTTAGTAAATTCAAAATCTTTTAATGAATTGTAACTCGTGCACCATTCTTAGTAAACCCTCAAAAGATAAGAGGGAGACAAATAATATTTTCCATTCGTCTAAGATACATCATTGTTGTCCCTTCCCCCCCGAACGTTAATCAATTGATATCCAAAAAAAAAACTATCAAGGGATTAACATTTTGGTAAGAGGAGAAAATGTGATTAACTGGACTCAATGTAATATTGACGATAAGTAATCAATTAAATGGACTCGATGCACTCCACCCTTAGCATGTACTACGATACGATGCACAGTTAAGGGGGAGCTTTTAGTGATGATTAAAAACATTCAGAAGTGTAAACCTTTTTGATATTTATAATCAAACACTTTTGCATGAATTTTTCAATGATTTTGGTTTGTAATGGTGATTGGAATACCCTAAAAGACCGATCCAAGTACTAAATTTATGGAGTTATAAGGTGGTTAGGAATAGGTATTCAAATCCTATGATCCAGCCAGAACCGAATGGATCTACCCATAGACAATCTACTAGTTAGTGTAGAAGTCCTTAGGTAGGGATAAAAAAGGAGAAAAAGTGAGATTCATGAATAAATGCCACCTGTAGATAGAGCTAACGACTGAACAAACCCAACAAGGTGTTAGTTATGAAGTCTCGGTAAGCATTGAAGGTGTTAAAGAATGAAAAAGAAATAAAAGGATAAAGGGTGAAAAGAAAGAAGCCCCCATACACATCAGCTAGAAACCGGTCAATACATATGCTGTCAGAAATACTTTGGTGTGTCTGACATTGAATACAGTTAAGGACCCAGTGACGCTATCTCACAAACCCCTCCCAGCCACTCAAAGTCCCAGAAAGACTATTTGTTTCAAACTCACAGAAATACACTCATTTCTAATGACTTTCTCACTCCGAGTTTAGTTATAATGAAAAGGTGGCACTCAGCTCCAGCCTCCGATCACAAATTAAAAGTGCACGATTGACGTCAAGAGCCGAAAAGAGATCATCCATTAATCTGCATAAGGACACTGCATAATTCACACACACACACACACACATCTCACACAAAGGGTTGAAATACAAGTAATATCATTAGAGTCCCTACGCAAGATCCATTTGATTTTTCCAGAACATCCAGTGATACTTAGTATTCACAATAAAGATGGAAAATCCACTTTAGTCAACATTAAAACAAGCTCATGGTAAGTGACCTGTGTGATTCTTATTGAATCAACATGTGATAACTGGAAAGCAACAATGGTACGATTCTTTATGAATCAAACTTGTTCCAGGTTATGGATCAACGGTTAAAGAATTTTGATTTGCTTAAAACTCTCGATGTGTCACAAAAACAATTTAGCATGTGACACGTCGATTGATTTTCAAATCGATTTTCTGTATCAATCGATGAGATAGTAACTCACTGGTTCACTCTTATCGTGTTGTCTGCTTTGAGACGTTCCGATAATGAGAACATGCTGAGTACTATGAATCTAATACAATGATTATAAAAAAAGAAAAGAAAGATTTAATACACAGTTGAAATCTATCAAGAAGATTCTTCTAAATTGAATCATCTAATCACAGGTTCGATCCTTACGGAATTGATGGATACTCCAACCAAACTTAGTGAATGACAAAGCCATATCATCCCCCCCGCTTTAATTTCTAACTGTTTTATGCAGGCTATTTTAAAGATGGTGGTGGAGTTCCCTGATTCCAGCAGACTCACAATATCCATAGCCGACAAGCTCAATCCTGATAGACAAATCATAAGGACTTTCATGAAAGGCTCAAATACAAATTTCCAAGACTTCCGCACTCTGATAACCAGAACTTCTTTCTCGAAGGTGAACCAATGTATTAATAGTTAACGAATCTCAATAAAGACGTAGCAATAAAGTTTTTTTTTTCAATTCAGCCATTCAAGAAAGGTAGAGCATGTCGGTCCAGAAGTCATAAAGCTACACAAGATGGCAGATTCAAAAAGATGAGCGACGAGATTGACGCTGGTTTATGATCTCAAGATGCTCAAGAACACAATGTCAAAAGAAAAAGCTCAAGGAATAAGCACAATCTAGAAATCAATGATCACTACAACATATCTCAAGAGAAGTCAAAGTAAGCGCTAAAGACTAAAGATGAGCATAGTAATGCTAGGTTTAAAGTTTTTTGTAAATTGAGTGACCTCCCTTATGGGAGATTTGGTTTGGAAAACACAAAAGTTCGATCACATTCCATAGTTGTAATAGCTTAGCTCGGTAGTTTATGTTAATGATTAGATTAATAAACAAGTCCTGGCCTAAAGACCATGGGAAGCCCATCATAGCCCCCATGGGCCGCCTATAGTACGATATATATTTACCTCTCCATGTCTTGGAGAGGTGGTTGTTGGTTGTTTCATTTTCCATATTTCACACATAATAAACTTCATCCATTTTCCATCCATTCTCTCTCTCTCTAACATCATAACCCACATCTCACTCTTGTTCTTGGTAGATCATTAGATTACATGTTTCTTCATCTACTCTAAGTCTGAGAGTTTCTTCTCAAGAGCTGCAACACATTCAGCTAACTCAGATTCGGTTGTGCTTTGTTATTGTGGAGGATGTGGGAGGGGTGCTGTTGTTGTTTTTGTTGCTGTAAAGATTGGTGTTTGAGTGGTAGATGATGCATGTTTAGGTAAAAGATCAATTACTGGTGTGGACAGTAGAGGAATAGAGGATGACGCTTGATATATTGGGACAGTAACCATGGAGACCACTTCAGCTTCCATATTGAGTTTTCTCGGTTCATCATCAGTGGATTTGTCATTAATGAATTGATCCCTAATAGCATATGCATCCTCCAGGTTCTTCATTGACGAGAGAGCCCGGTTGAGCTTAGAGGATCCTCTAAGATGATATGTTCATCAGCTGGAAACTTCAAACTCTCTTAAACCTTAGGGTACAAGTCAGCCATGAATTCGTTGTGCGTGGGCTTAGGGTCTGGTCCAGCAAGAGCCACATAGCTTATTCCAGGGTCTGGTCTAGCCTGGTCTTCTTCAATGTGTACATGCTTTGGTTGAGGTCAAAACTCATGAGTTTCACCAGGGTCTGATCCAGCTTGGTCTTGATCAAGTTCAGTGGTCTTTTCCTCTAGGTACACCTGTTTCTCCACATCTTCCCCTAGTTCTTCAGTAATCTACAATATCTCAGTATCACCTCCACTACTTGTCTTATCAGATTCAACACCTGTTTCAGCATCTGCTGGAGAAGGAGAGTCACAGACAATATTGGTGGATGTGTCATCTTGTGGTTGTGCAGAAGGTCCAGTTGTTGCCTCTTTAGTGTTTGGAGTCCACATTTGGAATATGAATTGGTTCGTAGTGCTTCTCCTCTTTGGTGTGTGTAAGGCTAGCGGAGATTGGACAGCTTGTTCTTCAGTGACAATGACTTTACCCTTGCCTTCTACTACAGGGAGTGGTCGGATGGCCTCTACAACAGGTTCTTGAATTGCCACACCTCTAACATATGCATGACCCTGTGCCTGAAACGACTCTATACTCATCTGAATAGCACGTTCCATATCATATTCTTCACCTGCACCTTCTTGTTCAGGCTCAGGTTCAGGTTCAGAATGAGCTGGTTCTTCATCAGGTTTATCAACCAGCTGGAAAGTGCTCTTCACATTGCAAACTTTTGTAGTGGTGTAGCCTTGGTTGACTTTTCTTTGGCAGGCTTCGGCTTGGGTGGCTTAGCAGTTTTGATTAATCGATGCACATGTTGAGGGGGAGCATTTCTAAAAATTCAAAAACAATTGAGGTACTAAAAGCTTTGATATTTATATCACAAGTACTTGATTGAGTTTTTCAAATTGGTTTATGGCAAGATGAACTGTATCAAAATGACCGACCATGTATTTAATTTTCTCAGAGATATAAGGTTGGGAAGGTTAGGTATTAGTTCTATGATCCAGCCAGAACCGAATGGATCTACCCAGGGACAATCCACTAGTTAGTGTAGAAGTCCTTAGGTATGACATAAAAAAGGAGTAAATGTAAAAATAAGGAAATAGTGCCGACTGAGATAGAGCTAGAACTGGAACAAACCCAACAAGGTTCTAGTCATGAAGTCTCGGTAAGCACTGAAGGGGTTGAAGAATGAAAAAGAAATGTAAGGATAAAGGGTGTAAAGAAAGATGCCCTCCATACACTTAGGCAGAAACCAAGTTAATACATCTGTTGTCAGAATCACAATGATGATTGCTGACATTGAAGACTGACATCATGGACCCAGTGATGAAATGCACAACCCTCCCTAGCCACTCAGAATCTCTCAAAATATTTTTGTTTCATTTCTCACGAAGACTTAACACGTTATCTATTAACTTTCTCACTCTAAGTTAGTTGATATGAAAGGATGCAGTTCCGCCTCTATCCTCCGATCACTAAAACCAACCGCACAAATGAGTCTAGAAGCCAAGAGATCATCAATCAATCTCATTAGGACACTATTCCATATTACTTGTTCTTCACACAATGTAAAAACAAGGATTATCATAAGAGTCCTACGCATTATCCTTGTGGTTTTGCCAGAACATCCGAGTGACACTTATGTGTTCACAATGAAGATAGAAATCCTGCTTGAGCCAACATCAAGCAAGCTCATGGTAAGTGACTTATGAGATCCTTAATGGGTCAAACTTATGACACTGGATATCGAATCGTCTAGATTATGAATTGACGATTGATGAATTTTGATAAATGCTTAACACTCTTGATGTGTCACAAAAACACTTTCTCAAGTGACACGTCAATTAATTTTCAAATCAATTTTCCTCTTTAATCGGTAAGATAGTAACTAACCGATTCACTCTTATCGTGCTGTCTACTTTGAGACGTTCCAATTAAGAGAACAGGCAAGTTAGGTGATTCTGATGTTCATATTAGTCAATATATTTGATTGATATTTGATTAGTTACCTTCCTAAATTAGTTAATATATTTTTGGATGTTTTGTCATCATTAGTTGTATCGTAGTTATCTTAGGCTCAAGCCCATCCCCTTTGCAAAACTAATAAACCTTACATTTTAGAGAAATAATCAATGAAACCAATTACCTTCAATATGGATATCACTGCCAGTATCGATCCACTCCTAAAATCTCATCTTAGTCGTCCATTCCCCTATTCTTTCTCTACCTCACAGTCATTTTTTTTCTTCACCAAATCAAAAAAATTTAATGTTCATCAGTGTCACTATTCACCAGCAAGTACTGTTCATCGTCGGGTACTGTTCATCAAAGAAAAAAAAAGATTGTTCTTATGACTTTCACTTGTTCCCTAGCCCAATATGTGGCTCACAAGACTAATGTTGCTCAACAGTTTACACCACAAAAGCATTACAGATTGCCGCATCCCGGTCAAGGTATACTCGGTCCCGCTCCGGCTATTTATGCATCCCAGCATACTACTCTACCAAGTGCGTTTAGCATTATGCCGCCGCAAGACCCGACTTGGCACATGGATACAGGTGCCTCTTCTCATTTAAATTTTAATGCAAGTAATTTAAGTACCATTTTTTATAAACGCTTATTTCCATATGTTTACGTTGGTGATGACAAGTCTATTCCCGTCACCAACACCGGCCATAACATTATTCCTTCCCAGCATCGCCCTCTTCATCTTCATAATTGTTTCTGTAACAACCCGAAATATAATTAAAAATCTCATTTATGTTCGTCAGTTCACTAGGGATAATAATTATACTATTGAATTTGACGCCTTTGGTTTTTCTGTGAAGGATTACTTGACTCGTCATATCCTCCTTCGATGTGACAGTTCGGGCGATCTCTATCCAGTTACCAAGCCGTCAACTCTTCCTATTGCTTTTCTCTCGACAAGTGCTTCTACGTGGCATCAACGCCTCGGACATCCGGGTGATCAAGTGCTACGTTCGCTTGTCTCTAGTCGTTTTATTTCATGTAATAAAGAAAAGTCTTCACATATTTGTCACGCTTGCCAACTTGGCAAACATGTGAAGCTTCCCTTTCATAGTTCAACTTCCATTGTTAAACATTGTTTCGATATTATACATTCTGATTTATGGACATCACCCATTGTTAGCTCTAGTGGTTTCAAATATTATGTCTTATTTCTTGATCATTTCTCTCATTTTCTATGGATTTATCCTCTTCGTTCTAAATCTGACATGTTTGATAAATTTTTGCATTTTCGCAACTATGTTAAAAATCAATTTAAATGTGAAATTAAAAGCTTCCAATGTGATCATGGCGGTGAGTTCGATAATAACCGACTTCACACCCTTTTTGCTAAAAATGGCATCCAATTTAGATTCTCTTGCCCAAAAACCTCCCAACAAAATGGCAAGGCGGAGCGAATGATACGAACAATTAATAATACCATTCGTACTCTTCTCTTTCAAGCACACCTCCCCCTACCTTTTGGGTCGAAGCCCTCCATATGGCTACCTATCTCCTAAACCTTTTACCCTCTACCGCAATCCATAACGATATACCTTTCACACGCCTTTTCAACAAACCACCCGATTACTCCCACCTTCGCATCTTTGGGTGTCTATGTTACCCTCATCTCTACTCACCTCATAAACTTGCCCCACGTGCCACACCATGTATCTTTTTAGGCTATCCCGCCTATCATCGTGGTTTTCGTTGCCTTAACCTCGAGACAAACAAAATTATTCTCTCCCGACACGTCACCTTTGACGAAACACAATTCCCTTACAAATCTATGACACCGTCCTCGCCTCCTTCTTACACCTTCCTCGATACTCAACCTTACCCCCTCCTCACTTCTCTTGCATCCAAACTTCCTAATTCTTCCACAAACATCCCACACCAAACGAGCAGCCCAACTGCTCCACCAATTACCGATCCAAATCAAAGTACTACTCACACCGGCCCAAATTCACTAGGCCCAACTTTCCCCACTAACCAGCCCACTTGTTACGAACCACACAACACCCAAACCCAAAACAGTCCGCTGCCACCACCCATATTCGATCCACCAAATCCACAAACCAATACAGACCCAGTTAATGAACCACCCCGCACTCATCCCATGATCACTCGGTCGCAATCAGGCATTGTTAAACCTATCGACCGCTTGTCTCTACATACTTTCTCTATTTCTTCTATCCCTAAAAATCCGTCTCACGCCTTAAAGGACCCAAACTGGCATAATGCTATGTACGATGAGTATAATGCGTTGGTTAAAAATAGCACTTGGTTACTTGTACCAAGGCCCGCAACTGTTAATATGGTTCGCTCCATGTGGTTGTTTAAACATAAGTTTCATGCTGACGGGACTTCGAGCCGCTATAAGGCTTGTTTAGTTGCTAACGGTAGTAGTCAGCAACTAGGTGTTGATTTTGATGAGACCTTTAGTCCGGTCGTTAAACCGACCACTATTCGCACGGTCCTTAGCCTTGTCGTGTCTCGTTAGTGGCCCATACACCAACTTGATGTTAAGAATGCTTTTCTTAACGATGACTTATCTGAGACTGTGTACATGCATCAGCCTCCTGGTTTTGTTGACAATCGGTATCCTCATCATGTTTGTCTTTTACAGAGATCTTTATATGGACTGAAACAAGCACCCCGGGCTTGGTTTCAGCAGTTTGCAGGTTATGCCACACGAGCTGGATTTTATCATAGTCGATGCGATTCCTCATTGTTTATCTATAGACAGGGTTCTCAGGTTGCTTACTTACTTATTTATGTGGATAACATCATCCTCACAGCTTCTTGTCCAGCCTTACTTCAGCAGATTATAGGTTCTCTAAATAATGAGTTTGACATGACTGATCTTGGGGCGCTTAATTACTTTCTTGGTATTTCTGCTCCTACAGGTTTGTTTTTGTCACAGAAGAAGTATGCTCTACAGCTCCTTGAGCGTGCTCACATGGTTACTTGTAACCCTTCTCGGACACCCGTTGATACAGAGTCTAAACTGGGTCCGGAAGGTGTTCCTGTTCAGGATCCTACTTTATATCGCAGCCTTGCAGGGGGGCTCCAGTATCTTACATTTACACGTCCAGATTTGTCTTATGCAGTTCAGCAGATTTGCCTTTATATGCATGATCCGAGGGAGCCGCACTTTGCTGCACTCAAACGTATCTTGCGATATGTTCGGGGGACTGTGGATTTTGGTCTCCAGTTGTATGTTTCCGCTACTACTTCTCTAGTTGGTTACACTGATGCTGATTGGGCAGGTTGCCCATCTACACGCAGGTCTACTTCAGGTTATTGTGTATTTCTGGGGGATAATATTTTGTCATGGTCTGCTAAACGACAACACACCATCTCCCGCTCCAGTGCCGAAGCAGAATACCAGGGTGTTGCTAATGTTGTCGCAGAAACTGCATGGATTCGCAATCTTCTTCGTGAGTTACATTCTCCTCTTTCGACTGCTACCCTGGTTTACTGTGACAATGTTAGTGCTGTTTACATGTCTGCCAACCCTGTTCAACATCAACGGACGAAACACATTGAGATCGACATTCATTTCGTCTGTGATATGGTTACAGCTGGTCATGTTCGTGTTCTCCACGTTCCATCTCGTTTTCAGTATGCCGATATCTTCACCAAGGGACTTCCCACAGCTTTGTTTGAAGATTTTCGCTCCAGCTTGAGCGTCCGCCCTCCTCCCGCTCAAACTGCGGGGGCGTATTAGTTGGCAATTATCAATCAATCAATTAGTTGTCTCATATCATTAGTCAATCAATTAGCAAATCAATTAGTTGTCTCATTGAATTTATCCTTAGCCAATCAATGAGTTGTATCTTACTACGTATCATTGTTATCCTTTTCTTGTACCTATATATATAGGGATGATTTGAGAAATGCAATACACAGAAATTCACCATCCTTCATTCAACAGGTTGTCTAATCTTCAGGGGTTGAACTGAAAGTATTGTGCCTATATAAACCTCCTTTTCTAATAACTTGATCGTCGGAGGGTGGTTCCCGGGGCTTCGGCCTCGGGACCCCTTCTAACGGGTTCCCTTCTAACGGGTTCTTTTTTGATTCACAGCTTGCTTCTAGGCTCGAGATGACGACAAACGGTACCCGAGAGTCGTCAAAACCAACCCGGCAGAAATTTGCTTCAACACTCTACAAACACATTTGACAACAATACAGCAAATATAACATGTAAAAATAAATTACTTCGTAAGTTTATATAATTAACTTGCTTTATTTGTAAGAAAACACGAAAAAACCAAAACCCGATCGGGTCTCGAGAACCGGGTTGACCCGGGTTACTTCAAACTCGGCGGGTTTAACCGGATTTCGAAAACATATGAAACCTGGTTTCATTTAACATATTTTTTCAACAATAACCGGTTCGACCGGTAAAAAAAAAGAAAGTGTATATGCATTTTATATTGAAGTTATAAACGGTGACGATCATACCATCGTATAGCAGTACCATGAACCTGACCACAGAGTAAAACACCCCAAACTAATCGAACAAACCATATTTATTGACTACCTGATCAATATTTTTCCCCCGTTCGTTGTGACGTCACCATCTCTGTTTGTTTACCAGTACGCATCAAATAAAATAAATTAAAAGAATTGATCACATCATAATCTTAATAATTATATAAATAAAAAATTGAGTTGATTGAAGAGCATTTGAATTGATCTATTGGCAATGGCTCATTGGCTTAAAGCCGCTGAAGGTTTGTTTATTCCTAACCCTAGATCATTTTGTTTTAATAATAATTAATTTATGATTTACGGATGTTAGTTGCGAAATGCTGTTTTGTGATTTGAATGATTAAGGTGTAATAATAGCCAATGGGCGTTAGATTTTAAGTGATTGAGATCTGGCTCCTTCAAGTTAGTTAGTTACTTAAATCGTCTTGGTTTTTGAGATATAAGATGGTTGTATGATTAATGCTAGTGAAGCAGGACTTTTTACAGTAAAGGGAGTTTGAAATAAGTATCTTCGTAATGCCGCAAAACCTTCTAAAGAGAATGTATAATCGATTTATGTTTGATTTACAGCTAGAATAGGATTGGGGGAAGCTTTTATTACATTTTGCACTGTAAGTTCGTTATCCTGTTTAAAATTGCTTGTCCTCTATGTCATGGTTAAGAGCCCCCGAGCCTTAGAGTGCGTTTAACGTTAAATGAATGAATCCTTGAGCCGTTGAGCGTACTTGGTTTGTTTCTATTATTTGTTTTATTGACTACACCTGTATCCCCAAAACTCTGTAATTAGTTAGTTTAATCCTAAGGTTACAACCTATATCACTATAAGCAACACAGTGTTCCTTATACTTCTGTTTATAATATATGCCATCTTGTTTTTGACATTAGCTTTTTGGTCAGCAACATAGAAATGCATGTTTTACTAGTACTAGTTTTTTCTTGTACGCGGACACGCACACAAACATATTAATTTTATTATAGTGAGGGAGAATGTAACATACATGGATATATGTCACATATGTGATACTATCAACTTGAAATTTCCTGAGGACTCGCAAAGCTCATGTTATGTGCTCTACAGATCTGTTCGAAGTTGTAGATCGAAGAGCAAAGCTTGTGGTCGGTGATGAGCAACCAAACTCACAGTCACCAGGTTAGTTTTTTCTATGTTTGCACTATTTATCTATGTTTACATCCAAAACGGAATGCTTCTATGGGCTTGTATAATGAGCAGACACGGTCTTTCTCGACTTTGTGCCTGTTTTTTTTGGGTTAACAAAATCGTTTCTGTTATATATTGGCGCTAAACTTGGATAAAATTAATAGTAGTTTGGTCTCTGAAGCGGATGTTACACAGCTATGGCGTCAGTATTATACAAAAGTATTTTTGTTGAGAAACGAAATAGTAGATGTTATATACACGATTTAGTATTATCTACTTCTGATAACTGCATGGTGATCATCTATTTGACTTAAATATCTGTTTTTCCACGATTTCCCATTCTGCACCATTAAGCTTCCAATGGACAAGGATCTCAAGCGAAGAGTAAAAAGTCAAAAGTAAAGGTATCTTGTGGGATATGTATAAATACATGTGAGTATTCCTATTCGCAAGTGATCTGAAACTGCATTAATTGCAGCCTAAAGAAGAAAAAACTTCTGATGGAAGGTCTATGATAGCTGATACATCCTCGAAGAAAACTAGCTCCCGCATATCACTGTCAAAAGTTTCATCCCGTAACGATCTACCAGTTGCTTCAACTGATAATAATAGAAGCAGTAATATATCACCTTCTTTGAAAACTAAAGATGAGGTGCAACACAAAATTGATAATGACGCCTCCAAATCAGATCTACCTGAGTCCTCGTCATCCCTGAGTGATCAGCCGAAACATAACACTGTTTATGACGAAGATACATCAGCTTCTATTAATCAAGATGCTGTTCTACCAATTTTAAACGGGGATCCTTTCGACGAGGCTTCTTCAAAGTCTGGTGAGGAAGTCTCGTCAGCACCTATAACCTTCGAAGAGAAAGAAGCTGAAAGAAATTATCCAACTGACTCTAGTCAAGCTATCTTACCTAAAGATAAAGGAAGCGAGATTGTGATTAACAGAGAGGGGTCTCAGTCTTTTAATATAGATTCACCTTCAAAAGTTAATCTATTAAAGGTAAGGGATCTCAAATCTGAAAATCAGCTAGATGAAAAGAAGTATGAAGACCATAAACCTGTAACTTCCCCAATAAAAGTACAAGATCAGCTTGGTTCAGCAAAGAAAAGGCAAGACGAGTCTGGTTCCCCTAAGAAAGCACAAGATCAGCCTGGTTCTCCGAAGAAAGCCCAAGATCAGTCTGGTTCTGAGAGCAGAGTACAAGATCAACCTGGTTCGATGAATATTGTACAAGATCAGCTTGACGAGGTATAGTTATGATGCATCACATTTATGGATTCTTTGTTAGCGTTGTATTTTATTATGTTGGTTGTAGGGCGTAAGACGTTTTTGTTTACATCTTTTTTGTATTCAATAGGCGCAGGGACTGCTTGAAAGTTCAAAAACCACTGGTCAGTCAAAAGAGGCTAGGTTGGCACGGGTAAGGTTACATGTCTATTTTCATTTTCATAGTTACGGCAATCAATCTTTCGTGGTGTTTATAGGATGTTGCTTGTCAAACATTCTTACTTATATGAAAGTAAAGTGTTATTTTCTATATGAGTGTGAAGATCATGTTTGTGCTGCTTTCTATAGGTTTGTGCTGGGCTTTCATCTCGCCTTCAAGAATACAAATCAGAAAATGCACAATTAGAGGAGCTTCTTGTCGCAGAGGTACTGTATAAATGCATGATGTTTGTGCATTTGGTATGCTTTAGATTGCATTATATGTATATCAAACAAATGTCGATTATAGCTTCTTCTACCTTAACAGAGAGACCTGAGTAAATCATACGAGGCACGCATACAACAGTTGCAAGAAGACTTGTCTATTTCAAAGGAGGAAGTCAATAGAGTGGAGTCAAATATGTTGGAGGCCTTGGGCGCAAAGAACGCTGAAATCGAGGCACTTGTCAGTTCCATGGACACATTAAAAAAGCAGGCTTCTATATCTGAAGGAAATTTGGCATCATTGCAGGTTTTTGCACTCCTATGAAGCATGCAAGTTTTACATCTTACTCTTGCTACCTTATATGGTTTTTGGTATAACTGCTGAAAATATGAGGGTTTTCTCTTGTCTACTTTTCTCATTGATCTATAACCTGTTCCGGACATATCTTTCGCGCATGATATGTCCTTGGTTAAAATTATAGAGACTGAAGGCCTCTCCTTTAGCATAACAATAAAAGCCCCCAAATACATAGGAATCACATATAGGCAACACCCAAACTACTTAATCCAGTTCTTCCAAAGAATTCCACTGACAGATTCAATAATGACTCCAATTTGCTGTGTAAACTCTCCACTTTACCATAGAAGAAACTCCTCAAGTTTCTTATATTCAAAGCGACTCAGTTGAGTAGCGGTAGGGATGAGAAGAGATAACTCTTATATGGGAGAGGTTGTTTATAGGACCAAAACTAGTTTTTCTAGAAGAATGAAATCTATTTTGCAATGACACGTGATATAATGATAGTGTTGTGTTCTATGGAAAGAAGTTTGAGGTGCTTTAGCATGATGTAGGTAGAGTTTGGCTCATTAATGACTCAAGGATGATGTGGTGAACTTGAATGAAATGAAGAGTGACTGGACAATAACAGAAGCAAAATTTTGCAAGTAAATTGACTAGACAATTACAGTTGTGTATATTATGTCATTGGTGAAGTGTGGAGCCTAGGGGTGAGCAACGGTCCAAAACCGGACCGGACCGGCTAGGACCGGACCAGATACCGAGAACGAAGGTCTAAAAAGCGGGACCCCCCCCGTGGACCGGACACGAATTGGTCGGTCGGTTCGGGTCCTCGGTCCGGTCCGGTCCTATAAGGCTTAATCTCGGGTTTTTGGTCGGACCGGACCGGACCGAAGACCGAATTGGTCCAAAACCCCGGACCGTGGACCGGACCGCGGTCCGGTCGGGTAGTTTTTTCTTCTCAATGATTTGAGAAATTTACTACGAAAAGAGGATTTAGATATTTTCAATAGCAAAAAACCAAAAGATATTGCATAGGTGAAGCATCGTTTTCTCTTTTTAAATATCATGGCTTTTGAATATGCTGTGTTTTTTTAAAAAGTATTCTATATGTTATATATCACTGTTTTGGTCTGATATATTATTATTGCAGGCAATGATGCGTGGATTTCAATGGTCCCTTAAAATACATGATGATGGTATCATAATTTTTAGGTAAATCATTCGTCGGTCGTCATAAAAGTAAACTGATGATAACTATCTCCTGTGTATTTTTTTGTTTATTTTTTTACCAAGGATAATAGAATAGCTCAAACTAATAAGACCAAATGGCTTACTTTTTACCAGGCAAATATGGAGTCAATAATGAGGAATAGAGAGCTAACTGAAACAAGGATGATGCAAGTAAGGATCTGGTTATTGCCAAAAAGTGATGCATTGAGAGTTGTGTTTTTTCTAATTCGTATGGGTGGTATATTTATGATATTGTTGGCTATGTGATTTCCAAGCCATTAAGGAGGAGCTTGAATCTGTAGAACGACGAGCAGAAGAAGAACGTGATGCACAAAGAGCTACCAAGATGGTCGGGACTCGCTAAAAGGCTTCTTCTTTTTCACGTTCCGCTAAATTTCTTTGATTATTTCGTTCTATCTAGTGAATTTTGTTTTTTTTGCACATGTAGGCTGCAATGGAAAAGAAGGTAGAGCTAGAACACAGAGTTCTTGATTCATCCACAGCCTTGGCTAAGATCCATGCATTTTAAGATGCTAACAGTTGGGTAATTATTTTCAAAACAAGCATAAGTCATTTTGGGTCAAGTCTTAGGAAGAAAATAAAGAGTTTTGTTGTGTTTTGGTTTTGATCTACGAATTTGTTATTAGCGACAGTTTTTTCTGTCATAAAACCATCGCTAATTAAATTTATTATAGAGAAGACGCGTCAATTAGAAAAGGTGGCGGTTAGATCTGTTGATAGGGTGTTTGTGACTGAAGCATCGCGATTGTTTCTGGCAATATAGATTGGTGACGCTTTTTCTGTCACTAAGTCGTCGCTAAACCGTCACTAATAGCACTTTTTTTGTGAACCAATGTGACTATTTGAATGGTCACACTACATTCAGTTGGGTATTAATTTTAGAGTGTGCAATTAGCAGCAAATGCATATTTTATACTTGTACAAGTCAGGTGCACGGATCTGCTAATTGTTGTTTATGACCTGTCATTTTAACTATTTTTTGCAACTGGTTGTATTAGAGAACAGTTGATGAGAGGACTGCAAAAGCAGCAGAGCTTGAGCAGAAAGTGGCACTACTAGAGGTAACTATAGAAGCCTTAAGTTTCTTACATGGACTTACTTATTATATAATTATCACTTCTAGCACCGATCTACTATTCATGATTGTAATGTTCTAGTTTAACTCAAGAACTGCAAGACATGGAAGTTCGTGCTCGCCGAGGGCAGAAGAAGTCTCCAGGAAGATGCCAATCAAGTGATCCAGGTAGGATGAATTAAATAAGATATATGTAGAAGTTATTATAAGTTTTGTGTCACTGGTTGGATGATATGGACATGATGCACACTCTGCCCAGTTTCCTCCAACTGTAGACTGAAGAACCTCTGCCCGAACATAATGATTGGCTGGCAAGACCAACATAATCAGCTGTACTGTCTATTTCATGTCAC